>JBBBDQ010001485.1:307500-315000 GCA_037127315.1 Ascarosepion bandense
ATTAATTCTTGCCTCCACTTGAATTGGTCACCAACTAAATCCAATGATAACACAAGAATATTGCTAAGACTCTTTTTCACTTAAATTTTGGGGAATGTATGACAATATTTAATTTATACTATTCTTTTTAAATGACTACAATGTCAATGAACTGAATATTTTTCACATTTTTTTCACACTGAAAAAAGGTTAACAAAATTCATTTTGGTGTGATACTATAATTGGGACATTCACACTGAAGAGGTCAATTCTGGTCTTCCTTTGGTGAGGGTCAGACTGTCTTTGTGTTGTCTTGAGGGTAACTGTTCATACTGCCAGCCACCTGTCATGAAGTGTAGCTGATGGGGGGTTGGTAGAAAGGAAGAGCTAAGCAGTTAGATTGATATAGTAGAAGTTGTCACAAGTGCCACCTACCTATCCACTTAGACCAAGGAAATAAAACCCTGAATAAAATATTAATTTTATAATATTAAAAACAGAGTTCAAGTTCCCATTCCTTGACATGTCATTTATTTCCAACTTTCAATGCATTGTGAACTTCCCAAGTTGATAGTGTACTTCAACATTAATGAAAATAGAGATGCAAGGTGAATTAATCATTAGCCAATCAGTGAAAAGCTGGCTGAGTGTTCCATTGTATTTTTACATTAGTACCTGAAAAATAAAAATATTTTATTGAATTGCCATAAAATCATGCTTTCTTTTAATGCCATGTTCATGTTAAATGTAGACAATCATGACTCTGGCTTTTCTTTATTACCTTTGAATTTCCACGAATTCTTAGGAAAGATAGTGGAGTGGTTTCTTGTTTCTTATTCCACAGTTTAGAATTCAGAGTTCTTCTATGAGACTGGTGGCCACCTAAGACTAGTGAGCAAATTTGATCCAGCTATTTATTCAACACACAGCATTGAAATATGAACACCCAAGCAATCATCATGGAAGGTACCTAACGAAAACTGTCGGATGAGAAGAGATGTATTCATGTCTTTCTCAAGGGTATATTTGCATAAAAGTGAACACAACAGATTAGCCTAGAATTTGAACTCAGCTTATCAGTTTCATTTTCTGTGACAGCATCTATCACACAGCCCACATATTCTCAAAATTCTATTACTTCAAGCTAATAAACATAAGGAAAATACTTCAATAATTTTACAATTTTAGTATTACAAAAGAACAAATTAATAGAACACTGCACCTACACAAAGTTGCACTCATTTGTAAGAAGTTGAATCAAATTACTTTACTAATTACAACATTATTTAAATGTGATCAGTAATATTTGTCTATGTATTAACTGTTGATATGATGTCTAGAATCAGTTTTTTACATGGAATAGATGGAAAAATTGTAGAAAGCCAATTAATATGAGTCAATAAAATATATAATTGATAATTATTTTTATTTAAATAAAAAGTTATTTTGAAAAAAAGGGAGATTTCCCAACAGATAAAAAGTAACCAGTACAGAAACACAAAAAATATGTTATATGTTGTTTTTCTCCATCCCTCTTTCTCGCTGTCTTATAAGTATCATATTTTCCAAGCCCCCCACCTTCCTTATTACATGCCCTAGAAAACCCAACTGTCTCTTCCTGGTGTAAAATATAAATTTCCTTTTAGTTTCCATTTTCTCTAAAACTTTGCCATTACTCACATGTTTGGTCCACAGTATCCTCAGCATCCATCTACAGGATCACATTTTTGTTTGTTTAGGGGGCACCAAGTTTATTTATACACCATATATCATATCTGAATAAATTATGTTTTACATGTTAATATGAGCTCCTTAACATCCTAAAACTTTCATCAGTTTTTTATTAATTCATTTTATTAACTTTTTTTTTTTTTTTTTTACTTACAGCAGTTTTTATTGCTTCTAAGAAACCTTATTTCCTTGATCATTTTTTCATTCTTATATCCAATTTTTTTAGTGATGGGTCATCAGTTTTCTATTGGATTAATAGCTGAAGATGAATTCTATTAATCTGCTATTTTTAAAACCTTTTCTTTTCTAAGGTGGGCACTAATAAGGTTTTCAGAATATGATGGAGCATTTTCTTATAAGGATATGATCTTTAGCTTAAAACTTTCAGGTTCCGATCTGTCATGTAACCCATTAGTGTCATAAGGGTACCATGTGTATTGCAGCAATAGCAATGTACCTAAAGCAAGGTAGCATGACAGAAATCATTCCTCTATAGTCTGATTTTGAATTCAGAGTTTTCTTTATCTTTGGCTGCCATCTCAAGGAAAGAGAACCCAGTCAATCTTACTATTTAACCTGGACATGGGGGTGGGGGTGGGGAAATGGATTCATATCTTTCCCAATGATATTTGTGTGAAAGTGAACATGACAAACGTGATTGTAAGTTAACTTCTGCTTGTCAATTTCTCTTTCCAAGTTGCTAACTGCTAAACTGTCATTATCAACTATGTAGGGACTGATAATTTTATTGTTTACAATGTTTCTTCAAAATATTAGTCTATATTCTCCCTCCTGTGGTTTTCTATTTTATCTTCTGTTTTGTCTATTTGCATGAAGGTTCATATCATGTAGTTTAACATTTATCACTAAAAATTACTCTTGAGAAATCATTTTTCATGTACTTCTTTACCCAACTTACACATTTCTCTCTGTAATGTTTACTTAAAAGTGGCTGTTTGGCTGTTTTCATGTCTTTAGCCAATGTTCTTAATATTATGCATTGTTTCCTTCTGTTTACATTCATAATTTTAGCTTCTTCAAATATTTTCTTCCTGGTCAATCCATTTTTCTTACTTATTACCTTTTCACAATTTTCAAAGTTATGTTCACTATGTTTACAATATCTTGTTTTGCTTTTGAGGTTTTATCCACCTTATGACTGATAACAAGCTTTATTTAACTGGAATTGAAAAATAAATATCAATAACTATGCTGTTATATCTATTTCCAATTGGTACCTTGATGGCATGAACTTAAGCGTATGACTAGATCGGCATCTAGATCTTGTTGCGTTACGGTTGAATTAGTTAAATGTAACTATACAACTTATTCTAATAGTTTCTTTTCTCACACTTCGCACCAGTGGAATTCTCTTTCATTTTCTTGCTTCCTTGCCACCTACAATCTTCAAAAATTTAAATGCAATGAAACCATCTCCTGTGTTTTATATTTTTATTGTCCTTTCTCCTCAAAATTCTTGTCATTTTTTCACCTCTTGTATCTTAGTGGAATATACATATCTCAATCAAAAATTTTCATTACATAATGAAATCTCATACCACTGAACAACTAATTGCAAATAGTTCTAATAAAAGGAGATATTATAAACTGAAATTTAAATGATACATTTATCATAAAATATTAGTACATTCTGAAAATCACTGTTAATATGCTGATAATAAAATTGTAATTTGTATTATAACATCTGGCATTGTGTGTGTGTGTGTGTGGGTGTGTGTGCGTGTGTGTGTGTTTGTACATATATATATATGCCAAACAAATATGGCAATGTTACTTATACAATACAGTGCTTGATGGACAGAAAAAGAGATGAACAGAGTAATATATAGAAATTAAGGTACTTATCTACCACCAAAGATTACATATGCACTAATATTTTTTCATACCAAATACTGGTGCATATGAAACTTTTGGTTGCATGAAGATAGTAGATAAGTATCTATCTATCTATATGTAGATAGATAGATAGATAGATAGATAGATAGATAGATAGATAGATAGATAGATGCAGTCACTGTAATCATACAATACTAATAAAATTTCATTAATGGTGCTTCAATCAAATATAGCATTTTAGCCTTGCTCATCATTTAAATCATTTAGAGCAAGCACTACATACAATGAGTCACATTGGCATTGAGAACAGCATTTAGCAGTTAATGACCACAAACTTTCAAATGTTTTTCAATCCTCTGGTGCACTTGCATTTCCTATTTCAAGTGAGGCTGTTGAAGTGAACATTAGCCCAAATGGCAGTCCCAAACAGTTTCTGGTCACTGTGTGTGGCTTCAATGATAACTTTTTGGTCAAGCATTGTTGAGGCATAGCCATGCAGAAAGATGACATGTTAGCTAGAAGGAATCAACACTCATTTATACACTCCCATATATATATATATATATATATATATATATATACTAGCATATATATACTAGCATATATATATATATATATATATATATATATACTAGTATATATATATACTAGCAGTATAACCCGGCATTGCTCGGGTGTAATGAAAGCTTTAAAACTAATCCATGGTCCTGGAGCTCAGACTCAGCCTAAAGAATATTTGTGTGAAGTTTGGTGAGAATCGGATAAAAATTGTGGATTTGTATAAAGGACATACAGATAGATAAACAGACACACACACAAACATCTTGCCTTTTATAGATATATTATTGATTTTCTGCACTATTGTAAGAACTGCAACCTTGAAACTTCTGAATATCGTTTCTTATGTCTTTGTCTATCAGTGTATCAAATTTGATTAAAATCGGACCACTCCTTCTATAACCCGATTTTTTCGATTATCGATTTTTGATATTTATCAGGGGTACCTTGACACAAAACCTAGCTAAGAACACTCACAGACGCTTATAGTACAACTGTGTAAATTTTCAAAAAAATTGGTTCAGCCGTTTCGGAGTCTATAGGTAATGGATACACACACACAGATACACACAGAGAGACAAAGTTCCATTTATAAATAAGTTTAGATATATAGGGTGTGATGCCAGACAACTTCACAATCTCCTGCATCCTTTCTGGATTCTTTCCTTGTTTAAGTTGGTAAAATACTGCCATAATTCTTTCCCTTAGTTTGGTGTTACAATGAGTTTTGTTACTCTCTCACTCAACTGCACCCCACACATAAGAGGTTGCAGTCTGAAGAGTTATCTTCTTTTTGTTTTTCTCCTCTACTAAGCAGTCAGTTAAGTGCTATACATGATACATGCTTGAGCAATCATGTCTCAAAAAGGACATGACTGACGGGGCAGAAAATTTTCCCACATAGTAGGTTGCCATTACTTTCTGCAGTAGACTGGTTGCCAACCAAGGTTATAGAATCCAATCTGTCCTGTTATTTGACCCATAGCTGGAGGGAAGGGTGGATTTATACCTTTCCCAAGGATATATGCACGTAAGTGAATGCAAAGAATTTGACTGGATTTTGAACTCGCCTCCTTGATTTTTCATTCTGAGCCTATATGCACTGCACTACAATGCACGTCCCCAATCTCTACTAAGCACACATGCGCATTTTAAATTTATAATCTTTCTTTTGTAAATTTTGGAAGTTAAGTGGTGTAATGGTTAGAGGCTTGGAATGAGAAACTAGTGAGCTGAGTTTTAATTCTAGTTGAGGTCATTATATTCACTTTCATATGAATAACTTTATGAATCCATCTCTTCTCTCCTATCTAGGAGTTAAGTAGTAGAGCAAAATGGGATCGTCACTGATTTGGGTATGGTGGTAGCAACTTCATTCCATAAAACGCTTACTTGCTACATAAACCACAACAGCAACACCTCATGTGTGAAGTGCTGTTGCCAATACTTGTGAATGGAGTGTGAGAGCTTAATTTATCTTCTTTAGCTACAATGCACACTATTGGTTTCACATTTGTTGCATTTTTATTTTTATATGCATACAAAAGTCATAAGTAATATGAACAGTAGTTGTAGCAATGTTTTTTTGATTTTGTAGAACTTCTGTATTTTTTATAGGATCAAAGAAAGTTTTTTAACATTTCTGTTTGAACTGTTAAAAAATTATGTCATTAGAAGACATAACATGGTGATCAGGCTTAAAATTTTTATAATGGAAAGCACTATAAAATGAAAAAATGATTAACAGTAATCTGTTGCTTGATTTGAACAAAACATGTTTTATTCCGTTTCTATTCTATGAGATATCAGATTCTTATGATGATACTGCTATTGCGTGCTGCTTTCAGTCTGTTTTATTGCATGAAAAATAATCAAAGTTTTATTTTTTATATAAATGTGCTTCCTAAATCCTAACCAGTTATCCAAATATCAGAATTTTTAAGAGTTTCTCTACTCAGGCCAAGAACATTTCAGCACACCATCATCACTCTCTCTCTCTCTCTCTCTCTCTCTCTCTCTCTCTCTTACACACACACACACACACACACACATATATATTTATCTGTAAATTAACATAAAACTTAAAGGCAAAATAGCCAAAGTTGAGACTTAAATCCCACTCATTCCCTTGGTTCTCCCCTGCCTGCTCAGCTGCCATCATCCACCAAAATCACTTCTTTCTGCTTTACTGAAGTCACGCGTCAAACCATAACAGGTGCCTTTTTGCCTCGGCTCGCAATGAGTGCAAGAAAGTACTTAAAGGAGCTAAGCTGATGTTTGCAGCCAAAACGAAGCAGTGCAAAGCATTCCATAAGTTTGGCTCCAAAGACTACTGGAGGCTCTGTAAAAGTGTGCTGAACAGCAGTAAGCCCTCAATCCCACCTCTAATCAACAAAGTGGAGGTCCTCACCTCTTCAACAGACAAGGCTGAGTGTTTTGCTCGCAGATTCTCCACTAACTCGACACTGGACTCATCTGGAGTATCTGTACCCAACTTCCCTCTTTGAACCCAGGCCCAACTGACTGACTTACTAATTACTCCCTTGGTAGTCTCCAAAATAATTTCTAACCTTGACCCCCATAAGGTGAGCGGTAGCGACGGAATACCCATCATTGTCCTAAAGAAATGTGCTCCTGAACTCTCTTCTGTTCTCTCTAAACTCTATGACTACTGCCTTTCTGCTTCCTGCTTTCCTTCCTGCTGGAAATACTCCTCCGTGGTTCCTATATATAAAAATATTGGAGAACCCTTTGACTCCACTAATTATCGCCCTATCAGCCTCCTATCAATCTTTGGCAAATGTTCGAAGCCATCATAAACGTTGAGGTGGTACAAAATCTCACAGCCCACAGACTCTTCTCTGACAAACAGTATGGCTTCTGCATCACCAGGTCTACTGCTGATATGCTCACGACCATCACTGAGTATATACACCAGGTCCTTGACAAAAACGGTGAAGCCCGAACTGTTGCCTTTGACATCTCCAAAGCATTTGAAGATGTCTGGCATGCTGGCTTTCTATACAAGCTGCAGGGATATGGTATAACAGGAAAATTGTTTGATCTAATCCAGTTCTTCTTTTCAAACCGTACAATGAGGATAGTATTGAACGGACAAGCCTCCTCATATTATCACATGAATGCAGGTGTCCCTCAAGGCTCTATTCTAGGTTCTACACTTTTCCTTATCTATATTAACAATCTTCCTGATGTAATAAGATCCCAAGTGGGCATATATGCTGACAACACTGCGGTTTACTCTCATCTCAATCAAATATCTGCTGAGGCTGACAAAGCAAACCTTGCTTCCAAGCTTGAAACTAAACTGCCAATCTGTGGTGGACTGGGGCAAGAAATGGCTCGTAAATTTTAATG
>JBBBDQ010001485.1:320000-477500 GCA_037127315.1 Ascarosepion bandense
ATAAATAAAAATATACAAAGAATATCTTTCCCCTTGTTTAGGGACACTCTAAACAAAATTAAGCTTATAATAAAACATTCCTTTTGACAAGGAACATTTGAGAAAAACATGATGAAAATTTTCAATTATTTAAAGATTCCTTCAGCAAAAAATTGCAAACAATGACATTGAAAAGAGAAACCTTTGAGAAGTTTGTGTTTTTTAATTATGCATCTGAGAGTACAACCATTTATATATTCTAAGTTTTACCTCTAATAGACTGTAGATTGGAAACATCCAATTTTGTTTGGAAACCATTTTTTCTTTTAAATGTTACTCATATGGATACTAGTATGTATATAACTAACCTCTGCAAAGATTTGAGGCTTAAATTCAAACACAATATTAATTTAAAAAATAATCTATTTGTCAAGGATGATTAAGGCTAATAGAAAACATACAAACACTAATGAAAATAGCCAGTAGTTAGAAAGCATCTTCAAGCTTCTATATAACCAAATGAATTGACCTCAAAAGAGATTATATCGAAAAATAAATATTTGTTTTTTTTTTATTTTCATGATTAGGCTATGAACAATGCCCATAAGTAGTATGTAGCTTCCTCCAGATCATGCTGGAACATATTTGGCACTTAGTGCCTGGCACAAAAGCTAGGTGCAGGGTTAATCTGAAGTATCTTTTAGCTTCCAAGGGTAGATTCACATGACTGATCCATTTGCACCTGGGATGCATGATTGGGAAAAGAGTATACAGGCAGGTAACACAGAGATATAGAGGAGGTCCAGAATTTAATAAACCATGCAATGTTACATATGAGAGATTCAGTCAGTTGTTTTCATTTGTAATGTATAACAATAATTATTTACATAGTTGTATATAAATAAATTCATTATTAGTCATCAAATAAGAAATATATTTTGAGACACATATTGTAAATGAGAGTAAATAGAAACAGTCTTTCTAGCTTATTAACATTTAAGAAACATTTTGCTATTGCTATTTGATAACTTCAGCACATAGTTTTTTGTAATAATATATGTTGGTTAAAAATAGAACAATGGGGATTCCCTGGAGACCTGATAAGATTGCTGGAAAAGAACAAATTGAATAGCTATGTTCAGAAAAGGCAAATGGAATAGCAATGCTGTTAAAGGGTAAATTGAATGGCAATGCTGGAAAAGGGTAAATTGAAAGGCAATGCTGGAAAAGGGCAAATTGAAAGGCAATGCTAGAAAAGGACAAAGTAAATGGCAATGCTGGAAAAGGGCAAATTGAAAGGCAATGCTGGAAAAAAACAAATTGAAAGGCAATGCTGGAAAAGGGCAAATTGAATGGCAATGCTGGAAAAGGACAAAGTGAATGGCAATGCTGGAAAAGGGCAAATTGAAAGGCAATGCTGGAAAAAAACAAATTGAAAGGCAATGCTGGAAAAGGGCAAATTGAATGGCAATGCTGGAAAAGGACAAAGTGAATGGCAATGCTGGAAAAGGGCAAATTGAATGGCAATGCTGGAAAAAAACAAATTGAAAGGTAATGCTGGAAAAGAGCAAATTGAAAGGCAATGCTGGAAAAGGGCAAATTGAATATCAATGCTGGAAAAGGGCAAATTGAATGGCAATGCTGGAAAAGGGCAAATTGAATATCAATGCTGGAAAAGGGCAAATTGAATGGCAATGCTGGAAAAGGGCAAATTGAAAGGTAATGCTAGAAAAAAACAAATTGAAAGGCAATGCTGGAAAAGAGCAAATTGAAAGGCAATGCTGGAAAAGGGAAAATTGAATATCAATGCTGGAAAAGGGCAAATTGAATGGCAATGCTGGAAAAGGGCAAATTGAAAGGTAATGCTAGAAAAAAACAAATTGAAAGGCAATGCTGGAAAAGGGTAAATTGAATAGCAATGCTGGAAAAGGGTAAATTGAATGGCAATGTTGGAAAAGGGCAAATAGAATGGCAATGCTGGAAAAGAACAAATTGAATAGCCAAGCTAGAAAAGAATAAATTGAGTAGCATCATGAACTAGAAAAACAAATGAAATAACATTGCCAGAAAGGCAAACTGAAAACAAAGCATGAATTTAAAAAAGCAAACATTATATAATTATCATCATGTGGTACTTCACAGTAAAATAGTAATTAATACCCTTCAGTGCTGAATGTGCTAAGGATTAATCTTGTATTTTACATTTTTATTCCATGGCCAATAATTGTAAAGGCATAACTCAAATATGAGGTTGTTGGTTGTTTTTTGTTTAACAACATATGAATCTCTATGGGCTATTTAATACCAAAACCTAACCATTTTGTACACAATTTTGTTTTTTGAGATAATAACAGTTTTAGTTAGCCAAGTCTTACTAATAAACCCACATGTTGGGGGAGAAGATTTGGATTCAAACCTTTCCAAAGGATATTTGTGCAGTACCTATGTAAATGAGCTGAGTTGTATTTAAGTGTTAAGTTGGTCACTATTGAGATTCCATTACATCACACGTAATGGTCTACATGTAACAAGTACTGAAACTGTGAGATATACCAGACATAACAAATGGCATTGCCGATAGGATGCTAAGGTCCCATGGATGATCCTGAATAGGTTGAGATTTGGATAAAAGCCTTTGTGGGTACAGCAAAAGCATATAATCTCAAAGACTCAAGAATGGAAAGCAAACAGAACCAAATACTTATTTATGGTTTCTGTGGGGTGTGAGGCATTAAAGAAAATCTCCACAATGGCGTACACACAGGAATTAGAACAGGTGTCTTTTGAGGAAGTTATCAGCATAATAAAAAAAACAGCAGACTGAAAAGAAGACTGGTCATTGCTGAAAGAACAAAATATTTTGAAGCCAGGCAGCAACTGTAGGAATCTATTATGCAGTACATACAAGTAAAGCACAGTGAATTTGAGAAACTAGGGACTCAAGGCATGTCAACTGAAGATGAGCTGATTCTATTACTAACAGTTGAAGGACTTAATGACCTGCAGCATAATTGAAAAGTACTGGAATGCATGCAAGATGGCCATATGAACGTAGAATTAACTGTAGACTATTTACAGCAGCTAGAGCAAAGCAGAGATTTCAACCAGCCACAAGAAGAGTTAGAGTTATACAAGCTGAACATAACCAAAGCCAAAGTGAAGTGTAGTTACTGAGAAACGATACCTGAAAAAATAAATTCAAGTGTTTGGCACTGATGAAGCAGTGTCTTAAATGCAGAAAAATAAATCATTTTAAGACCATTCAGGCAGAAGTGAAAAACTTGTAGAAAAAATTAGTGTAATAAAACTCTTCACTGAAGAAAAGCAGGAAGCCAGTGTTTTTGCAGTAAATATGCAGATGAATGTTAGAGAGAACGTGAAAATAAATGGTCGTATGTTTAGCATGCAAGCTGACATGGATAGTGAGGTAACACTAATTCCAAGAAATTTTTTGAATCAAGCTAGGCTGACCCAAGTTAAAAGAAAGTAGTTTAAAGTTAAAACAATTTGATGACACAACAATAAAAATGCTGGTTACCATCCATGGCACGTTTGAAACAGATACTCGGTTTAAGGTTATTCAAATTGTGATAGTAGTGATTGAGAAGGACCGTGAATTATTAGGTATTGACATAGTTAAAGTAGATATTAAACTTCATGGAAGCACAAGAGAGTGAGCTGTGGATTTTAAAAAGAATACAAAGTGAGTATTCAATTAAAAGAAAATTACCACCCCAAATACATTCAAGCTAGAAAAGTACCTGTACATATACTGCCTTTAGTGGTAGTCACATTAAACTGCATGATCTAGTAAGGAATTCTTAAAAAAGTTACACATTGTGGAAGTAACTGGGCCTCACCTATTGTAGCAATAAAAAAGGTGGATGGAGATTTGCAGATATGTGGTGACTATGAAGTTGAAGTAAATCATCAGATATGCTTAGTCTCATTTTCATTACCAAACATTAAAACTGTGAGCCATGAACTGGCAAACATGGAATATTTTGCAAAAATTTACTTTATTTGAAATTGGCCTACAATCAAATTCAGATTGATGATAAATTTAAAAAAGTCACCACAATCAACACCCCTATAGGCCTGTTAAGATGGACTTGCTTACCATTTGGAATTAAGACTTCAAGTCATATATTTCAAAAGACAATCAAAGGAATATTTTTAGGCAAGGTGGTGCAGTGGATATCGACTCGGAACGACAAATCAGGGAGCCAAGTTCAAATTTCAGTTGAATTCTTTGCATTCACTTACGTGCAAATACCCTTGGGAAAGAGATTAATCCATCACTTCCTTCCAGTTATGAGTTAAATAACAGGATAGATTGGGTTCTTTAGCCTTAGTCGGCAACCAGTCTACCATAGAAAGCAATTGCAACCTACTGTGGGATAATCTTCTGCCCAGTCAGTCATGTCTCTTTCGAGACATAATTGCCTAAGCGTGTATCATGTATGGCACGTAACTGACTGAACTAATATCATTATTTACCAAGATGATATAAGAGTAGGAGCAAAGACAAAACATATATTAAAACAAAAAGTGGATCAAATATTATAGCAATTCAAAAAGGGTGGATTAACAATTAATAGAGACAAATGTGACTTTGATTGCAAGAACCTGGCATATTTAGGCTACCAAATATTGAAATATAGCACCTGATGAAAGATTACAGAGGTAGCAACTCCAACCAATAAAAAGGAATTGGAATCCTTTTTAGGGTTGATAAATTTTTACTGTAGATACATCCTGAAATATAGGGAACTAATTGAACTATTGTCAGAGTTGCATAAGAACACAGAGTTTGATTAGACACAAAGACAAAATAATACTTTTATGATACTGAAAGCAATTATGAAAAAGAAAACTATAACAAAGGTGTTTGATCCTAAGAAAGGGATAATATATCATGGACACTAGTAAGAAAGTGATTATGGCCATCCTACCACAGGAAGATCATCTGATAATGTACTGATCTAACAGTTTGACAATGACAGAGATAAATTACTCAAACATTGAAAAAGAGGCTGTAGCAATTGTTTGGAGTATGGAGAGGGTACAAAAGTTTTTACTAGGTAAAAAATTTAAACTAAAGTTGGACCACAATCTGTCAGAGTTCATTTTTAACCTAAGGAAGGAGTTGCTGAAGGTTATGTTGTCGATAATTTTATGCTGGGCCATTAAAATTATTGCATTTGATTTTGACATTGTATACATTAAGGGAAATACTATCTCTCATGTAAATGCTTTGTTGAGACTACGGTTTATAAAAGGAACAGACAAAGAACATGGAACTGAGGAGGACAAAATAATTCAATGGGTAGAGACGGATATACTTCTGGTTAACAGGTTAAAAAATGAGACCAAGCAAGATTCAGTATTGAGTAAAATAAGCAAAAGAATAAGGAATAATAAGTGGAACAATTGTTCTATTGCGAAGCAGCCATTTAAGAAGATATGGCATAAGTTAACAATTGAAAATGGAATTATATGCAATAGAGAGGTGATAGTAGCTCTGCAGGTGTTAATGACTGACATATTGAGAGGGGTATATGATGACATATATTGTGATGTCATGGCGACATATAGAAAATCAAAATTACAAGCATCGTGACCAGGTTTTGCAAAGGATATTGAAGAAATTATTAATAAATATCCAAAATGCAATGGAATTAGAAGATTCAGGCAAAAAGAGATTCATACAGAGACACAACCTTGGCTTAGAGTACATATTGGTCACACACACATCAATAGCATAGGGTCATTTCTCATAATGGCGGATGTGTGCTCTGGTTGGTCAGAAGTAATCAAGGTTAAAGACTGAAAAGCATCCACAGTCAAACAGGTTTTGAGAGATGTATTTGCAAGGAATGGAGTACCACAAACATTAGTGTCAGATAATGTTCTTGAATTTTGGGATGAAAATTTGTGTACATGATTGAGATGGATACGATGTGTGCCATATAAATCTTTTCTCTACCATACTCAATCCAACCAAATCACAGAGTGTATGGTACAAACAGTTAAAATAACATTGAAGGCATTCTTGCCCGTCAAAGAAAACATTAAGGTGTTTCTAGCAAAAATTATTCTCAGTTATAGGTTGATACCACATGCAGAGAGGAAGTTGAACCCATCAACCCTCATTGGTAGACAGATTAGATCCCCCATTACCATGTCTTTCACCATAAGGGAGATAGTATGGTACCAGAAAGACCAAAGTGCAAATCCCGAAGAAGTGAACTTCTTTTTGCTGAGAGGCAATAATACAGCTTTGATCGAGAAGAAGGGGCAGTATTTTTTGGCTCATGCACATCAATTTAGAAAAGGATTGTGTTGGATGATGCGGAAATGGAAGACCAAAGTTGGGAGGAGGAAGGTAACTACAATGAGGAGGCAGAGCAGAGAACAAATGCAGGAGCAAGAAGAAAGAGAAAGCTACAGTGATGAGGATGAATAAGAAATGGACATAAGTGAAGAAGAAAAAACTGATGAAGAAGAAGATGAAGAAAGACCAAGGTCACCAGTAAAAAGGATAAGAGAAGAGCAAAAACAAGAACTATATAAATTAAGAGTAGTTAGACGTAGTGAAAGGAAAAACAGGGGTATACAACCACTTTGGTTCAGGGAGGATGTGGTATCATATGCAAATGAGCTAAATTGTATTTAAGTGCTAAGCTACTAACTGTGAGACTCCATTATGTCACATGTAACAGTGTACCACATATTGAGTACTGAAACTGCGAGATATACCAGATACAACAATTTGTGCACAAGTGAAGTTAACAAACCCAACTGGAATTGAAACTTGACACTCTGATTAACAATTCTGAGCCATTATCTATTACACCATCCACATATCCAAGCTTACAACACCTGGTATTCCCAAGTAATTACCATCTATGTACCAACCAGACTCAATGTTGCTTAACTTTGGTGATCATATGAAAATCGGTGTTTCAACATGAAGTAGCCATAAACCAAAATATGAAGTCAGATGAAAAATCTTAAGTGATTCTGAATAACAGGATTGCTTTTTGAAAGGATATTACAAGAATATATTTATAGACATTTTGTTGGTGGGGAAAAAAGAAGAAAGGTCATCTTGAAGTGGGGATCAAGAAAAAAGCCATTTTGTTTCTGCTTACAAATATTTGTGTGTGTGTAGGCACAGATTAAGTAGGCAAGACAGAAAGTCAGAAACAAACTGAGATAACAATACTAATTGCTGGAGACAAAGATGTATGGATTGTTAAATCTCAGATTACTTATCTGCTTGAAAAGTATTTAAAAAAAGGAAAGATAAAAGAAGTGAGAACGGGTGGAAGAAGAGAGAGGGAGAGAGAAATTTTGTTTCCAAAATCATAGATGTGACATATGCATTATATGAAAAAATGTGGGAGTGACAGCTGCCTTGCGCAAGTGATTGCCAAAGATGGAGGATAATTGCCTGAACAAAAAGGCATTATATGTTCACATCTCAAGAACTGTTGTAAATAACTTACCTCCGTTTTCCCAGGACGTCTACAATGTTTCTATTCATGATGAAAAGGTCACAGCCAGTCGAAATCGGCCATACATTCAGGTCCTAGAGAAATAAGAAAGAAAGAAAGAAAGAAAGAAAGAAAGAAAATGATGAAGTTTTGTGGCTCAGGGTGAAGAGAAGAGAGGATTTTATGTCTGGAAACTGAATTCTAAAATTAGTTTTGTGTGATTGAGGATATAAGATCTTGAATCTTTCACAAGAGACTTAGACTGTGCACACAATATATAGTCACCTGGCTAATAATGTGAAACTTAAAATATATATATACACACACACAAAGAGGTGCTGAATAGTTATCAGCCTGACTCACATTAAAAATGAGTAATTCAATGATAAAACATCATAATAATGATATTGAAAACAAAGGATTGCGCTAAAACTTTTCATCACCTGTGTATAGAGATATGTATATATGAATAATAATGACAAGTTATTTGTTTCAGAGAACATCTATTTGCTAGGGCAGTGAGACAATTCTTGTTGAAGATGCTTTTTCAGGCACATTTACATTTGTTTAACACCCACAGAGCCCACCTGTGGTTCATGATACAACAATACTAAGCAGACCTTAGTTACAGTTTCTGGGAGAGAGAGCACATCATCTGGTATACATAACAGTTTGAACAAGACCAGTACCCACCATGATAAAGCTTCTCTGCATCTCTACCTGGGCACAAAAGCAATGATAATGTAAAGAGCAAGGTAAAAAGTCTCATTGGCCAACAGGAATCTCTTCTTGCCACTAATAATCATCAGAAGATGCAATGGTTTGGTCACATTACATGGCATAACAGCCTCTGCAAAACCATTATTCAAGACTGTTGAAGGTGGCTGCAAGTAGGAAGCATAAAGCAAAAGCTGCTCAGACAACATCAAACAGTGGACAGTCATGACAATGCCAGAACTCCTGACACTCACAGCCAACAAGACAACCTGGAGGAGTTTTTCTAATTCTTTTGCTGATGATTGTAGCAGTCAAAGGACTGATAAGGATGAGTACAAGCACTTTCATACTAGTATAACCATCAACGACTTCACATGCTTGGATGACCTCTCCAAGCTGATAAAATTTAAAAGGCATCTCCATCACAAATCAACAACTTAAACCACTTGGCAGTATATACATATGTGTGTGTGTGTGTGTGTGTGTGTGTGTGTGTGTGTGTGTGTGTGTGTGTGTGCTTACAGCCATAACACATTGAAATATTGATTCTCATCTGATCACTGAAACTGAGGCATGTCAGTACTTGGATGAGTGACCAAATACACACACACATATATATATATGTGTGTGTGTATTTGGGTAACAATCTCTCTTTTATTCAAGTTTCATTAAAAATGACAGACAAGGTATTATCATTAAGTTTTTATATAGTTTTTCATGTGTTTATATCATTTTTTCTTTTCAGAACTTAAATTATATAAGTATTGTCCAAAGACTTTGTACTTTTGAGCACTTTTGGCTTACTTTTAGCCATTTTCAAGAATTAATTTTGTTTTACTTGTAAATAAACATGTGTAAAGTTTATGTAAAAAGTGTCTTAGGCATATTAAGTTCCAAAAATGGTAAGCACATTGTTACTGTGTTCATAATTTATGTTACTGAGTGTATGATTTTTCTTTTTTGATAGTAATATTTCCATTATTATCTTCTTTGGCATATGGATGATACTATGATCTATTATCAACAAGTATATCATGGATAGGTCCTGGAAGATCTCGATATGTGTTTAAGTGAGATGTGTGTATATATATATATATATATATATATATATATATATATATATAATAATTCTTTTTTTTACTTCCTTTGCATGTCTTCCCTAGACCTTTTGTCTTCTAACCCTTGCTCCAATGTATGTGTGTACACACACACATATATATATATATATATATATATATATAGTCATCCACAGACAGAGCTGTTTCGCTGTATCACAGCTCATCAGTATGGTTAGACTCTGATTGCTTTTAACCCAGGATTGAAACCCGACCAAATTGGCGTCAGTCGGCGATTCTACTTCTGGGCTATGGACGCTCGAAAATAATGTTTAAACAAATAAATTAAAAATAATTTGGAGTTAATCCATTTCATAATGGATTTCATAAAATTTGATAAATAAATTGTCTTTGTTTATATTAGGATTTGAAAACAGAGAAGATATGAATATTTTAAAAAATCGAGAAAATAAGTATTTAAAAAGCACTATTCAGGCCTTGTTTGATCACACATTCTGTGTGGTTGAGCAGTTAAGATACATCAGATCTAATGACTGTTTCCCTTAGGGGATGCAGGTTCAAATCCTGCCAGAAGATGCATATTTTCCTAACAAGATTTCTCACTCATTCAGGCCAGCAGATGTAAAAAAATATACTGCTTAATTATAAAAACACAACATCTACTGAAATACATGTATCCCTTAAAAATAATGTTTAAACAAATAAATTAAAAATATGTTGGAATTAATCTGTTTCATAATGAATTTCATGTATATCACTCATTCAGTAATTAATTAGAGCACTCTGGCTATTGGGTGGGTATAATGATAATATACACGCTAAAAAGTCTGCCTTCTTCTACTGAGCACCCATAGCGCAGAGGTAGAATCGCTGACTGACACCAATTCGGTCAGGTTTCAATCCTGGGTTAAAAGCAATTGGAGTCTAACTGTACTGATGAGCTGTGATACAGCAAAAGAGGAGCTGTCTGCAGATCACTATAAATATATATATATATATATATATATATATATAAACATGCGGTATAGATATAGAAGAATCCAAAGGAGTATCCTGTACATAAAGTGGTAGGATAACTCTCTAGGAGAGCTCAAAATATATATGTATATCAATACATATAGAGCAAATATATGTAAAAAATAAAACAGACATGTTATTCCATGGTTAAGTGGCAGTATAGGCCTATTTCAGGTGAACCATCGTCAGCTTCCGTCTTAATTGTACAGAAGATTTTATACGAATGAAATTCACAAAAAGAGACCCAAAAAAACAAAAAACACAAAAACAAATAAAAGTAAAGAGAAAAATTAAATAAAAAAATTCATCATTACATCAGTTAGGCAAATACACACACACATACATGCATAAATGTATATACACATGCAACATGTAATCAAAGAGCATGCTCAAGAACGGGTGTGAACTCAAAGATCTCAGGTGATTTGGATGATATATTTTTTTTTTTTTTTTTTTTTTTTTAATCATATCACCCCGAGCAAGGCGGTAACGCCACTGAAGTGCATGGGGCTAAGTAGGAGGGAAAAGATTGGAAAAGAGAAAGCCGGAAACCACATCCTAAACACGGAACAAGGGATGAGCCTCTACACCTGTTCAATAGACGTGGGTGCCAGTCAACATCATGATGTTCACTAGTGATGGAAACTTTATATCTCCATTCATCTTCCCAGAGGTTCTCAGACTAAACACAGAGTATCTTGAAATGTTAGTGCTTCCCTGGGTCAAGAGGATGACTGCTGGAAGACCCTATGCATCATGCCACACAAGCAAGGGAACCCAGTTATGGCTGTCAGACAATATCTTTGACCACATCCCTTCTTACATCTGGCCATCTCACACCCCAGACTGCAACCACCTTGATTATTATGTGTAGAGCACAGTTGAGATCAACAAAACCCTTTGTAAGACCAAAGATAAACTGAAGGCAAAGATTATAGCAGGATTCACCAACTTAAACAAGAAGACTGTCCAAAAGAGATGCAGGAAAATTCTGAAATTGTCTAGAGGTTGTGGTTGAACCCAATGGTGATTTTATTGAACAATTTTACATTTAAGTATTTCAAGATATTTTTGTGTGATTTTTGTAAATATATTTGTTAAATGAGTCAGTGTTATCTTCATTTTTGTGTAATTTAAACAATGATTTATCCATTGCACCCTGTATATAGCCTATCACTACTCTGTTGCTATTTTCTAGTTCAGATGACCCCCTCTCTTGAGTTTCATCTATTCAAACATTTACAACTAGGAATCACCATACTCTGTCCACACAGTTGAATCACCCATATTTTCTCCATATTTAATTTGTAAAAAGGAAGTTCCACTCACAGCGCTTTTCTGAGAACTGCTATTTTGTGGTGTAAATTTCTGCATGAATGTTTCTCTGAACACTACAATCTTAACTTCTTCAAGATATGATAAAATTGTTATTTATCCTCCTTATCCTCATAATCTTCACTTTCTCTACTTCATCTTAATTTTCATATCAGATTTTACAAGTACATGATAGTATTAAAAATAGTTTTTTACATAAGCTCACATCGCAGATTACAATAAAGCACAACTAATAATACCACTAATATTAATTTCTCTCTCTCCATTGTATTAAACCAAACAAAAAAATATATCAGCGGGAAATGGTGTCACAATGTGGTTCTACAGAAGGTTGTTACGAATATCATGGAGTGAGCATGTGAGCAATGATGAGGTCCTAGAAATGATGGAAATAAAAAGGAAATTAATACTGAGCATCAGGAAGAGACAGTTGAAGTTCCTGAGACATGCAATGAGAAAAGAAAGGCTTGGAGAACCTGATACTAACAGGCCAGACACAGGGAAAAAGAGACAGGGGAAAGCAATGGATAACGTATTTGAAGAACCTAATCAGGTGGATGATGGAACAAGGGTTGCATGGTGTAACAGGAGAAAGCGTGCTAAGAGCCACCACGGATAGGGACACATGGAAAGCCATGATCGCCTACATCCTGAAGGGATACGGCATATAGAAGAAGAATAACAGTTGCTTGACTTGAGAAACCTGTTTACCTGAAAATTTTGTTTTAATTGAAAGGTTTTATAGATTTTAACTGACATTATCATAGGCTGCCTGGTCAATGAATGCCAAATGTTTCCTTATAAGGAAACAGCAAATATTACTACTACCCATACCATTTATTCAAGAAATAATAATACAAGGAAAAAATTCAGTTAAATCAGACCAAATGCTCAGGTACACAAACATGCAATTCTTTCTTATAAATTTTATATTGCTAGCATCTAAGCTGTTTAGTTGGTTGTATATCTGCTCTGATTAAAAAACTGTTGTAAATTTAAGTTAAAACAAGTAACCTATTGTATTTGTAAACTGAACAAACTCCAATGGTTGGGAGAATTGTGATGAACTGTTAAAATTCAAAGTTAAATAAAAAATACTTTGGCAGAATACACTCTGCCAACCTTTGAAACCCTACATATAGCAAAGCACTTGTAAACTTCTGAGAGTTAAAACAGTTCTGTTCTGAATATAAATATCCTTGTAAAATTGCCTCAAAGTTATTTTGCATGCTACATCATTTCCACATCATTTTCTGATACACAAAGACAAAGCTGATAGCAGTTTGGTAGTTCAGAATAAATGAATTCATATCATTGCTTCTTATGAACTTGCAGATGAGATACAACTGAAATTTAGCTACTATCCCAAAATGATTTCTAGGTTGATGCAAATTATTTTCATATTGTTTTAACATCATTTATTCATATAAATTTACAGCATCATTATTCAGTCATCAATGAATTTTCCTTGGGTATCCATGATATTATGCCTCATTTCAAGTAAAGTGCAAGTGTAATATCTGTCTTGTCCCAGGTCATACCAGAATAAAATTTACACTCAGTATTCATCAGAGAAGCCTGGTGCAGGGTTAACCCTGAGGTAATCTCCTAGCTGCCAAATAACTAGTCACATGTTTAGTTCAGCAGTAGCTGGGATGTATGTGTGAGAAAAAACTGTATGACAGACAGATATATAAACACCCACCCCAATAATAAGAGGACATTGATTATTTTGTATTTTACAAGTTATCAAGGCTTTGTAGGTTATTTAAGATTAAAACATATTTTGGATTATAAGAATATCTTTTTCTGTGAAGGAATATTTTTTTGGCAAATAACAATGATTTTTTCTATATATGAGTCCTACTATTCGATCCATGGATTCATACATTTTCCAAGAGCATTGACACATAAGTGAATGTAATGAATCCAAATATAATCTGAATTCAGCTCTCTGATTTTTCATTTGAAGCTGCTATTCATGACATCACCCACAGATCTCCAGGATGAGAAATGTCCCTCTCAGACATCACAGACAAGAAGGAAAGATTTGTATTTCAGATGAGGACTGAGGTGAGAGCACGCACACACACACACACACACACACACACACACACACACACACACACACACACACACTCTGGCAGATTGTTCTGAGAGATTGCTTCTGAACAAGAGAGAGCTACATTTTCTCTGTGCTCAGTAGCTGCCTCAGCCTACCTCTAGAAGAAGCACACATAAGAAGAAAAATGTATGACAGATATATAAACACCTACCCCAGAGAGAAGACGGTCTTACACATCTTCTGCAAGAACATAGAGTCCACATTGAAAGAAAACCTCTGTTCCACACACTTACTGGTCAACAGCTTCTTATGTCTAGAGTTGAATAAAGTGTAATGCTATGTATGAGAGATTGAGTTTCATATTCTCATTATAAAGCACAATTATACTTTATGAATCATGTGCTTTATCATATGAAATATCATGTGTTTTATCATAAGAGAGTAATTTTGTCTTTGATTTAATGAATTTTCCAAAGATGTTTTTAGTGTTTTGAAATTGGTGGAACCAAACAAGAAGCACTGTTATAAAACAAAACAAATTCTTATCTAAAGGTGGATACATCTGTAGAACAACTTCCCATCCCAGTTCCAAGATTGTTTTAAACAAGATGAGGTAGGATATTGTAAGAAAATCAATGGTGAAAGCTGTTTGCCTGGAAAAAATGTAATTTCTATTCCAATATGTCAATTATATAACATGAAGGGTACATTATCATTCAAGACAAAAATTCTTCTTCTTCATATGTCCTTGTGTTTTATCATTTCTCCCAAACACTGTTCTACCATTCATTTAGTCAAGTTCACTAAGTATGCTATGAATTTTTTTCTTCTGTCCCTCTTGTTCTCAATCTGTCCTGTGAGCATTAAATTTTCCAATCCCTCCTTATGTACCCCAGAAACCACAATTGTCTCTTCCTGATGTTAAGTTTAAGTTTCCTTTTTGTTACCATTTTCTCTAGAACTTTGTTGTTGCTGACATATTTTGACTATGGTATACTTAGCATTTCTCTGTAGAAGCACATTTCTGCTGCTTCAAATTACTTTTACACCAGTGAGGAGATTGTCCATTATTTACTGCCATAAAGGGAGGCTGATATTACATTTCAGTTCAGTTCAGTACTCTTTTCTTTGTTTTTAAGTTTCCCTGTTTCTTAGCACTCTGCTTAGCCTTTGGAATGAATTTTTGACTATCCCAATATACCTTTGGATTTCAGTAACTTCTCAACCTTGTTCCACCATTACATACTCAAGCTTTCTAGATAGGTTATAAGTTGTTTTCTTCTGTCCCTTTTGTCTTCAATCTATCCTGTAAGTATTAAATTTTCCACCCCTTTTTCTTCATTATGTGCCCTAGAAGCTTTAACTATCTCTTCTGGATGTTAAGTACAAGTGTCCTTTTTGTTTTCATTCTCTCTAAAACATTGCTCACATGTTTAGTCCATGGTATTCTCAGCATCCTTCTGTAGAAACAAATTTCTGTTGCTTCAAGTCTCTTCATTATCTACTAAGAGATTGTCTAGCATCCACTCCCATATAAGAGGACTGATATTAAATAACAGTTCAGCACTCTTTTTTTATTTTTCATGATTTTTTTCTGTTTCTTAATACTTTTCTTGACTTTTGTAAGACATAAGACACCACTCAGTAAGTGCAAAGCCTAACTAATAAAACAACAACTTTTAGGTAAAATTCGACTTTATTCATCAACATAGTCTTTTTCTAGGGTGATACACTGATTCCAATGCTTCTCTAAGAATTCAATGCCTTTTTAGTAGAATGATTTGTCTTTGGCGTCAAAATACACCTCAGTTTTTGATATCACTTCTTCATTCAAGCCAAATCTCTTTCTCTGGAGCATTCTTTTGAGGTCTGCAAACACCCAGTAGTCACTGGGGGGCCATATCTGGAGAATATGGTGGATGCAGAAGTGCAATTTGTATAGTTTTGCCGTTGCGATCGACTTGTGACACGGTGCCTTGTCTTGGTGAAAGATCACTATTTCCTTCTTCATTTGTGGCCGTTTTTGATGATTTCTTCCTTCAAATTCACCAATAATGCTATATAATATTTGCTATTGATGTTTCTTCCTTTCTCAAGGTAATCAATGAACCAAATAGTGTGTACATCCCAAAATTTGGAGACCAAAATCTTGCCTGCTGATGTTTGGATCTTTAGTCAATTTGGACGGCTTTCACCTGTTGCTGTCAAATCAGCTGACTTCTGATTTGACTCTGGAGTAAATTTCTGGATCCATGTTTCATCCATTGTCAAATATTTATGCAAAAAACTTCATGTGTTGAAACAGATGCACACAATGCTCTGAATTGGTGACACATTGTTGTTTTTGATCGACTATGAACAAACGCAGTACCCACTTTGAACACAGCTTTCTCATTGACAAATATCCATGCAAAATGGTGAATACATTGCCTTCTGACATGTTCAAATCCTTTGCTATCTCACGCAACTTTAATTTGCAATCAGCCAAATCGAGTTTGTGGATTTTTTGGTATTTTCCGAGACAACTGCCGATTTTGGATGACTTTAGCATTCAGCATCATTTGTGTCAGTACGACTGCGTTTAAAGTCAAATACCCCCTTTTAACTGTTGTTTCCAATAGAACAGAGTCTGGATAACACTTATCAAGTCATTGCTTTGCTTGAACAGTATTTTTACCATCAGAAAGCAATGCTTTATCAGCACACAAAATTAAAGATTTTTTTATTGCTTTGAAAATCTTCAACAGTAGCTTCACTTAAATAACTGTAATTTGTAAACTTATAACCTGATTGAACCCAAATTTTGTCATGTGCTATTTGTAGGTTAGTAGTTCATAAAAATAATAATGACTTTTAATAGTGGGGCCATCTATATGTCAGGCCCGTGACTTATTGAGTTATGTATTATTTTGCCATCCAAATGCCCCTTCAAGTTTCAGTGTCCCACTTTCCGTCCTCTGTTAAAACAGGTTCTAGGCATGGTGGTAAACTGCATCCATCAGCAAGGCATTTGATTGGAAGGTTGTGCGGTGCATGGATCCACCTCTTAATTGCTGTTGTTGTCAGGTCCACCCTGACCCAGAATGGTAGCACATGTTAGGATCCCAGGTATGGGCAAATAGCTGGGACCCTTTGATAGTGTTTTGACCCACAAACTGGGGTCAAAACACTACCAAAGTATAAAAATAGATTTTTATAGAAATATATACATAAAAATAGACTTTTATAGAAAAATATACAGTTTTGAATGAAAAATATTAACAATAATACATTTTTGAAGAAAAAATTATTACCATAACACATTTTTGAAGAAAAAAAATATTCTCAGCAAAACATTTTTGAATACAAAACTAGAAGACATTTTTAGTTTTCTAAAATAAAAAAGAATAAAAACAAAAAATTTTCATTAAAATCTGACTAAATCAACCTTCTCACTATAACCAAACATAAAAAAAAAATACCTTCAAACCCCACCTTTTTGGCATTAAATATACTGTTAAACAAAACTCAAACTCAAACTCTGTTAAAACATTTCCTAGATATTTAAATTTTTTCACTTGGTATCTTAGATTTGTAATTTGCATTTTAGACTTATCCTTTTGCTAACTACTATGAATTCTATCTTCTTGTAACTGATGTTTAGTCCTTTCTTCTAAATTTCCTTCATTACCTTCTATAGAAGTTTTGTAGTTTTCTTTCTGTGTCTGCCATCAACAATGTCATCTGCATATTTTATATTGTTAACATTATGGAAATAGAATTAAAAGATAAAAAATTAGACCAAATATAGAATAAAATCTTATAGTGATTAATAAAATATTTTATAGTATGTTATTTTGTATTTAACAAATGACAGTTTTATTTGTAAAAGGAGAAACATTTTAACAAAAACACAAGTCACAATGAGTTACTCAAATACTTTCTTTTTGTTTTGTTAATTCCAATCTTTGAAGATTTTAATTGCAATATCCAACATCCATTCTGTTTCCTTGTATTTTGTTCATTCTATTGTCCTTTCTATTCAGTAATGTTTTTTGTTTTCTTCACTCTCAGTAACTGCTTGCATGATAGTGACTATATCACCTTGCTTGGTGCAAATTTTTTTTTTAAAAATCTGGGTGATAATTCTTGAATTTTATGTCCTGATTTGATTATAAAAACAATATATGTTTTGCATATTTTTCTAAAATTACTATTTAATCTATAGACTTAAAACAGCCTGGCATATAAAGTATATATGTACAAAAGAAAAGTTGCCAATGAAAAACTAGTAAATATCATTGACATGTAGATTGTGTAGCAATCAATTTGTGAGACTTGTGAATTTCATTACATGTAAAGGTGTCGGCAGCAGTCTATTGGCGAACATGACATCCACACTAAAATTATCAACTGCAGACTGACTTCAGCTATGTGCATCTCTAATTTCATTAACTTTTATAATTGCAACAACAAAGCTTTGATCATTCTGAAATGACAGTTTCTAATAAGACCAAGTTCTTTTTTTTAATTCACTTATTGATCAGCAGCAGTAGAAAATTGTTCATTATTTTAAATAACATTCCAGTAGCTAATAAAAAGTCAGGAGTTAGTCACTTAGTTTTAAAAGTTGAAAAGTACTTATAACCATAGTATTCAATTTTATACCATTACTTATGTCATTTAGTTCAGCTGTTTTAAATAATTACTTTCATCTAACAACCAAAGTTAACCAACACTTTGCCTATTCAAAATTAAATGGCTGAAATTATAATTTTTTTAATAAATCAGAGATTTAAAAAAAAATCAATTATTGATTTCCACTTGCAAAAATTGTTCATTGATAATAACATTTAAGTAGCAAATGAAAAGTAAGAAGCCATTTTGTTTTAAATGCATTAAAACTACTGAAAATGTAACTTCAGAATATTCCAACTTAAAAAAAAATTCAAAACATGTATGAGATTACCTAGTAAAGAAAAAAGTCCATTTATCTGATTTAAAATCACAGTGAATTTATTACTTTAGTGTCAAAAAAAAGAAAGAAAAACTTTACTTAAAATGCGTTGTAAATGTGGGTGGTGAAAAGTTCTTGGCATGACTGTATCTGAAAATCTGATCAATTGACCAAATATAGTTTTTTTAAAGGACTTCTTGGTGAGGTCAAGGATTTTTATTCAGCCCCTGGGATGATATAAATTTAAAATTAACTAACAATGACAAAACAGTTTCCCCAACCAGGTTTTTCCAGTGAGGAAGGTAGTAACACACACAACAGGATTAAAACAAGACCTGTCAATGGGTATACTAATTGACATCATTATATATGAGTAAAACCAAAAAATATTTATTAACTTAAAAAAGACAAAATTTAAAATCATGAAGTACAAATCAATTGGTGCTATAATGTATAATTCTTAATATAATCATTAGGTATAAAATGTCTTCAAAAGTAATAGATGATTGAGAGGGGTAACTATATTGAAGGTAGGATGTTCCATTTAGACAGCTTCTGTCAGAAAAAATGCTACTTTGCAGATCAGACTCCCAAGGGGATACTCCCCCAATCACTACAATATTAACTTCTTCAAGTCTAGGGTCAACGATTATCTATTCTACATATTCTCATAATCTGCACTTACTTCCTCCTCTTTTGTCCACACAATAATCTTATTCTATAACTCCTCTACCTTGAGTTATACTTGGGCCTTGTACTGGATGAACAGTTAAAGAAGATAACATCAATCATCTAAGTGACAAATTTTATATTTGTATTAACTACACACACACACACACACACACACACACACACACACACACACACACACACACATATATATATATATATATATATATATATATTACGATTGAACTCATTACGATTGAGCTCTCTGGAGAAGAAAATTTTAAAAACAGTTTCCACTTCAGCTATAATGTGTGACTCTTCAGAAATGAATTGAATTCTCTCAGTGACTGGCGTCTGTATACACTGCTTATATACAAGACGTTAAAATTTCCCTTCTCTGATGCCATGCGCTGATGGCTTAGGGAGTAGAGACTCCGACTGACACCAAATCGGTCGAGTTTCGATCCTGGCCAGAAGCAAGTGGATATGTCTAGCCACACTGATGAGCTGTGATACAGTGAAACAGGCTTGTATGTGGATGACTAATATATATATATATATAATCATTCACTCTGTATGGGTAAAGTGTCATTATTTTATATTTTTAATTTCATGCATGCACATTGTTTGCTTTTGATTTTGTTGACTGCACTACATAGTAAAGTCAGTTGGGCACCATCTGACAGAAAAAAGAACACCATGACACAATTCTCTTTGCCAGAAATTTGAAAACAGTAAGATGTACTACTTGGTATTTGCACTAGAAGCTCCAATACAAACATTTCAAAGTGCTTGGGTGACAATCTGAGAACAATGAAGAGGATTTGAAAACAGTTGGATGAGTCTAATGCTGATTATGAAGATACAGCAGCTGGAAAAACTCACTCTGATCATTCTGATAAGAAGGACTCCCAAATTTGACTCAGCATAGTGAACTATATCAAGTACTTTGAGGAGGTAGTACTGCTCTGGGTCAAAAGTATAACTGCTGGAAGATCCTATGTCTCGCAACAGGATTCTGCAAGGAGGAGAACTGAGTCATGGCTGTCAGACAATTTCTGCAATCGCATTAACCCTCATATCTAGCCATTTAACTCCTCAGACTGCAATCACCTTGATTATTACATGTGGGATGCAGTTGAGCAAGAGACCAACAAAACTTCTTTTAATACCAAAGATGAACTGAAAGCAAGGATTGATGGTTTGATTCTATGACTGCCAAGAACAAACAATATTTCATCAAGAGTAGAAAAAACAATGAGAAATGCCATTAGAAGTGAGATGATGTTTTTGCTTAAAGTCATCTAGATTTTGTAAGAAATTGAACATTCAAGAAAGAGTATGCAGGTCAAATATTCAAATTGAAATCCTAAATGATTAATAATGGATATGGTTAAAAAAGATGAAGATAAGAGAAAAAAACTATAATTTCACCTATGTGTTTTGTCCACTGATGGGCATTATCAAGGCAATAAAAAAAGAAATTAATTTTTTTTAAAATAAAGTAACTATAAACAAAAAAGTGTTAGTTACTGTAAAAAAAAAAAAAACATTCATAAAATATTCCTAAGATCAATTCTAAGTAGTAAGCATTTAAAATGTTATATTTCATACACAAAGATAATTTTTTAATGTGTAGCATATTGCTGTCATAAGATGATGAAAATTAACTGTTTTCTTTTTATTTTTTTACTATAACAATTCCATACGAAAAATTTTCTTAATTATTTTATGAGTGTATTTTTCTAATAACCAACGTTTTTCTGTTGACAGATACTTTATCTGAAAAAATTAATTTCATTTCTTTGCCTTGACAGTAGACACAATGTGTAGGTGAAAATATAATTTTTCCTCATGTCTTATTTTTTTAATCCTACTGTTCCATTACTCAGATTATAACAAAATTATTCTGAAATTTACCAGTCCTTGCTGATTTTAAAAGTCTGAAAAATTTAGAGCAACTCTTTTAAGAAAGATATAAACAGCTCCCATGTTACTACAGTTTCATCTTTCGGATCTTCATGCTGGTTTTATATATATATATATATATATATATATATATATATATATATGAAATGTCATCTATATATATATATATATATGTGACATTTTCATTACTTCAAAAATTATTAAAGTGAATACTTTTTATCTTAAATAGCTACCCTATTTCTTATTTATTAACAGTATGTACTATGTCTTTTGACCTGTTCATTTGAGAAATATTAGTAAACAAAATATTTTTAGTAGCAGAGATTGAATCTGCAAAACTCCTTTGTAGGGTAAAGCACCATTTGATCTAGCGTGCTTTACTGCTCAGCCACAAAGAATGTCACCTCAAACAAGGTTCTATTTTCTTTTCTGAAACACATCCTTTTCACACAGATTATTTTCTTGAAAGCTCCACATCCATAATGTATATAGCCAGAACTTTTGTATAACTTGACAGAGTTTTTTCAGCTCACCAATTACAGTGCTAGAAAATTTGTCATTATAATCAGTTATAAACTAAGTCTTGCCCTTTTACTTGTCTTACTTCAGCTAATAATATCAGTTTTGCCTAATGTTTTACATCATGTTTTGTTTTCCTAAATAGAAATAAAAAAAGTAATGTCAGTAATTAAACTTTTCATGAGTAAAATAACCCTTTATTCACTTCTGGGTTCCAGAATTAATGTTGGGCAAAATATTTCAAGGACATTCTTTGACCATTTCTTTGTGTCAGGTTAGATTTAGACCTGCTACTGGTAACAACCTGAACCCCCTCTCCCACAAGCTTTTCTGCTGGTGAAGAAAAAGGTACATAGGAACCAATATATATATATATAGCAAGGATAAGACTTGAATGCCACCTATCCTAGAGATGCAGTCTTGATAAAGACACTGTGTACTACTGTGAGCATTTGAGTTGGGTGTAAAACCTTGCCTCAAATCATTATGACATATCCTCTGTCATGTAGGATTCACTGTCTCAACAAAAACAAACATGGTTATCATAATGTATTTCATGTTCCTCTCACAAGTATCTCCTTTCACTGTCATTGTTCAGTTATTTATGGTTGTTCTTGAAATTTGGTTGTCTTGTGTGTGTATATATTATATATTTTCCTGAGTTCACTCTTTGCTTATGTTAGAAAACCCATGATTTGAGCTCCAATTTTGTATTTGGTGGCTATCAGAATACCGCCTAGATCAACACTTGAAATATCTTTTGACATTCTGAGGTATCATCAAGGACAAAGGCTCATCTGAGTATCTTTCACAGTAATCACAAATCAACTCCTCTTAGATCAGATGATCCTGATGGACATTAAGTTCAATTCAGACTTCAGTAATTTCCTGGAGTAAATCATATGCTAGAGACATGCACACCAAAACCCAGTGCCTGTTGGGGTCACCACAGATCAACTCTTTTTAGATTAAGTGTTCTTGATGGACATTAAATTCAGTTCAGACCTCTGGTACTTCCTGGCATTAATTATATATTACTTCTATATGTTTTCTAGGTTTTTTGACTTTCTCAGGGTGTAAAATTATTTTGTTAGGTCTTAGGGTAAACCCATTTGGTGGTCACCACAGCTCAACTCATCTTAGATCAAAAGTTTCTGATGGACATTAAATTTAATTCAGACAATTAATGGTGTCTATTTGAGGTTTATGTTACTTGCTAGGTGCTGGTGAAATATTTTAAAATAAGAATATTGGAAGGATAATCTCATGAATTTATTTTCAACTATTATTCATGTGTTTAGATGAACAGTTCAAAAGATACATCACAAGAAAAAACTAAGTAATAAAAATAAGTATATCTATATTTAATATTACATGGAAAAATGCATGCATGAAAAGTAATATTTAAAAGATTATATTAAACCAGGAAAAGAACAGGACAGGTTATTCAATCTGGAAAAGTAAGGGACAAGTTATTCTAGTGAAGGAAATAAACAAGAAAATTTGTTATTTAAAAATGCTGCATTCAAATTTTATTTTTAGCTGCAATATTTTAAGTAAGAAATTTCTTATTTTTTACTTCTCTAGAATATCTTGTCCTTTAATTTTACAGGTTTAATAACTTGTCCTGTTCTTTTTCAGGTTCAATATAGTCTTAAGAATGTTACTTTTCATGCATGCATTTTTCAATGTAATCTATGATTTTTCCAGGCATTGCTATTAATTTAAGATAAAATTAATGCTGAAAGCCACATTCAAAAAACATTAAAAAAATTGATTATTTGTAATTAATTCTGATAATCAATTCTCATAAGATAGTAAGTGATGAGTAAAATTAGAAGCGTTAATCATTTATGTACTTATGTAGTTAGTCTTCCTTTTTGGACTTCATATATTTTGATTTACCATTTTTCCTACTGAACCAAAATTCAACATTTTATTTCAAAATGTAGCTAAGGAGGTAAACTGTTTGAAATTTGGCTGAGAACTGAATTAGTGGTGAAGCTTGAAAGCTGCCTAGATTCACTCAATGTTGAACCTAAGAATTCAACCACTGCCATTGTTGAATGATAGCATTGTTTTACTAATAAAAATAATGTCATGTTATACTCTGTTTTCAATTAGATCTCTTTCTGATTCACTGTACATGTTGGCTGGCTGTGAAGGCTAAGAAAGCTAAACAAAAAATAACAAAGCTGTTCCCTGCATAATGGTTCTGAACATCACATCCAACTGACAAAACAAATCACTTCAAATAATATAAAATACAATATAATATGAGCCAATCACAAACATTGCCATTAAAGAAAAAACTTGAAAAAACAATGAGTTCATGAGACAACTACATTCGCTTTTCTAATGTAACCAAAAAAGGCCCATGCTGTTTTTTTACATCATGTTGGAAGAAGTGATCACTAATATGCAAATGAGTGTATCACATGCTGGGAAAAGGGTGGAGGTGGGGAAATTGCTCTTGACTAATGCAGGTGTGTTGCACATACACATCCATCATAGTTTGAGCAGCAGCAAGGAAAAATAGAAATATCAAAGCAGGTTGTTTTAGGTTTGTTTGCTTTATACCACTATGGTGGGGTTGTCTATAGCTACAACAAGTCACCATATATTTTGATAATTAGGGCATAAACATACTGCTAGACATTGATTCCAGCAGCTCAGGTTGGGAGATTGCTCCCTTTATGATGAAGCCAACAATGGCCCACCACAGGTCCTGGATGATGAAGCCATGAAGGTGGCTATAGAGGAAAACAACAGCAAAACTGTGTTGAGTTTTCAGGCCTTTGATCAAAGAGTCTTCACCTAAACCACAGAGGGAAAGTGTAAAATTGAGCAAATGGGTATCCCATGCACTGTCAGAAGCCAACAAATGAGTGACAGTCTGTTTTTTATTGCTTTCCCAACACAGCAACATGCCCATATTTGATTTAGTGTGCTCCAGTGATGAAAAGTAGTCCTGTATTATACTCTCAAGCATGCCAAACATTTGTTGTCACCAGATGACCCAGTGTCCCACACCACAAGATCCACACACCCACATACTTTGTATTTGTCCCTACTGTGGAATTCCCTTCCACACGATTGCTTCCCCGATGGCTACAATCTCCAGGAGTTTAAATGTAAGGTTAATAGACACCTCCTAACACACTAACCTGCTCCTATTCTATCAAACACTCTTCCCATCTGCCCAACCCTCATCCTCGCTATCCTTACTCATCTGTCACCTTCCTCCTGACATTCCCTATGTCTAACCACTCCTTCTCTTTACCTTCCCCTATGTAGCCCCATGTGCAATAGTGGCAGTGGAATGCTTTGCTTGGGGTGAGATGATTAAAAAAAAAAAAAAATTTGGTGAACTAGTTGACTAATGGTGCACTATATGCTACTACCAATGGGTCAAACTATCACCACAGACCAGTACTTTCAGTAGTTGGAATGTGTGCAACAGGCACTGAAATAGAAGGAGTCAACATTGGTTAATAACAAGAGTGTAGTGTTCTTTCATGGTAACGCCAAGCTTCATGTGATGCAGCTGGCCAAGAATATCATATGGTGACTTGGTTGTACCATCCACCTTATTCTTCAGACCTTGATTACTACTTCTATTCCCTGGACTATCACTTTTGCTGGAAATTAGACAGAATTATGGGAGCTACTCAGACTTCTTTGCATCCAAGATACCTGATTTTACTGCCAGTTGGTGGTACATTGGCAAAAGATTCTGGATTCTAATGGGGATTCTTTTGATGACTAACAGTATGCCAAATTTGCTGTATATATTCTTCTAATAAATTAAAAATGGTAGGTACTGTTTTAGTTATCTTGTGAGAATGCCATTCAAAACAACTGAAACACACACACACACACACACACACACACACATATATATATATATATATATAAAGTTGTAAGTTTAAAAATGTATTTTTTTGACAGTATTTATTTGTTCCTATTATTATATATATATATTTGATATTTCAGACCAGCCTCGGCCTTTCATCAGAAACAAATGATTTTCATTTGTTTTTGATGAAAGGCCGAGGCTGGTCTGAAATATCAAATATATATATATAATAATAGGAATAAATAAATACTGTCAAAAAAATACATTTTTAAACTTACAACTTTTTACTAGTTTTTTCTATACATATTAAGAGAGTATACGTGGATCATCATTATGAGATAGATAGATAGATTGATAGATAGATAGATAGATAATGATTTTACTCCATGCAAGACAATAAAACTACTAAGATGCAGAAGGTTATAGGGAGTGCAAATGAATGAAAAGACTTTAATGAGGAGAAGTGAGGAAAAGGAAAATAAAGGTACAGGAAGATAGAAGATGTCAGTTGATGTCGCATTCCAATTTTTGAAGATTGCATGAAAACAAGAAATATGAAAGTCAGTTCCCTAGATGATAAGTGCAAGAAAACTATTAAAATAGAACTGATGGCTGCATCTAGCTAGTTCAACAGTAAAACAATGAAACCTAGTTGTCAATCTATGAGTACATTAAATTCTTTACAATCAAGGCACTAAGGAGAACAAGTTATTAGAACAATTGCCATTAGAATATTTGTAGAAATCATAGAGGTAAGCCATATCATGTCAGCATATAATTGATTGAAATCAAGATGTCAGATATTTATTTTACTATCACTATATAATCTAAGTCCTTCTATATGGTTATGAATGCTGGATAATTTTCTTACAAATGAAGAGAAAAGTAGGGGCACCAAAATATGATTCAGCTGAATGATATATATAAGCAGTGAAGTTGTCTTATGGAAAATTGAAACAAAAAGACATTTATGCTCAGAATCAGAATGAATCAGTTGAAATTTCTATGACCCATAATGATGAAGGAAGGCTTGAAAAAGAACACACGGAGGACCTAACAAAAAAGAAAAAAAAAGAAACAGCAAAAATAAGCAGGCCATCTACCTGACAAGCTTGTGTGAATGAATAACTGTACAGAGGGTGGGAAGTTTAGCAAAGGGACAAATATTGCTAAGAGCTTCGAGGGCTAGGTAATTGTTGAGAACCATGATCACCCATGTCCTGATATTTGAGTCACACTCACCATTGCTGACAATATTTCTTACTAACTCCATGAGTGCATGTGTGTGCTACCTGCCTAATGCCATAAGGCCTCTGTTGAGATTTCTGTCAGGAAATTGTTCCAAGGGGATGAGTGATTTGCCCCACACCCAAACTTTGTACTCTGAGAAAGGGCAGGTTTTCTGTCAGGATTATCTTTCCTGAGACAATCATATGTTATCACACAAGTTCTGTCTATTTGGCTTTAGGGATTCAATGTTTTCCTTCTCCTAGACTAGTTGCCTTCTTTCTACTAGGTTGGTTGCCAACCAAAGCTGAAGAGTTAAGGCTTATCTACTACTTAATCTATAGATCAGGGGAGAGAGAAGAGAGGAATGAATACCTTTCTCAAGGGTGTTTGTGAAAAAGTGAATATAACTAACTCAACTGGATTTTGAACTTGGGTTGCTGATTTCTCATTCTGAGTTGCTAGCCATTATACTACTTGCACATTCTCCTTACTGACACAATGCCACAGAAATGATCACAGATTTCAACTCCATCAGAATTAGATATATATATAAATTAGTTAATTAGTTATTTTGGTCATAATTAAATTAGAATTGTACACTTTTGTATTAAATAGTGCTCAATATTATTATATAGTAGAACTTTTGAATATTTTTAATTTGGAAATGAGCTATTTCATATATATATATATATGCATACAATAGTCAATATACAGACTTTCTTTTTCTCATTTTTGAATATTTCTACTCAAGCTATATGGAATGTTATTTCAAAATGATTTTGATTACTTCTAATGAAAAATAGATTGAGTTCCTTTTACAGAAATTTGTTCATTTTCAATCTATATAATGTTTTTACTCATCTATATAATATAAATATTTTTATTCAGTTGTAGCCAAATATGAAAGTCAGCATGAAATTTGATTAAAGTTGTATATAGCTGTCAGATTGTATAGCGAGTTAAAGTTATGCATAGCAGTGAAAGGGGTAATATAATGATGAGTAACCAAGAGAATTGAGATATTTTTCTGCTTGGTATCAGGGGTGCTACTGAGTACCCATTTGAACTCTTTCCAGTAGTTGTTTCTAAAAAAAAGAGCTTTTTGGGGAAAAACAATCTCTTGAGAAGACATGATTTTATTTTTGTATAAAAATCATAAATCATTATTTCAAATGGGTTATCTATTTTTGGGAGTATAGTATATATATATATATATATATATATATATATATATGCATTACTCTTCATGATTGAATTTTCGATGACTGGCATGTGTATACACTGCTATATACAACATGTTAAAATTTCCCTTCTATGATTTAATGTGCCTATGGCTTAGTGTGTAGCGACTCCAGCTGATATCAAATCGATTGAGTTTCGATCCCGGCCAGAAGCAAATGCATGTGTCTAGCCACACTGATGAGCTGTGATACAGCAAAATAGGCTTGTATGGGGATGACTAATATATATATATATATATATATATATATATATATATATATATATATACATACATTACATATCAGGTAATGCACAAAAATCATTGCCTAATGATATTAAGTATTAAACTATATTCTCAAAAGGTCTGTAACCTATTAGTGTTAGAGGAACATCACATGTACTGCAGCCCTAATAATATTGGGTGTTTCTAGGGGTAAGATAGCTTGATGGATTCCATCTCTTTTCAGGCTGGTTTTGAATTAAATTTTCTTTTTCCTTGATTTGTTACTATACAAGACTGTCAATCTCTTCCCCACCCCCAGCTAGATATTATATAGTAGTTCGGCACTTTTTTCTTTCTGAAGATATTTTCCTATTTTTTAATTGTTTGCTTAGATTGGGAAAGGCAGTTGTGGCTCTTCTTATACATGTTCTGATTACCTTTTCACAATCCATTGTTTTTTTAGTCTACTATATAGTTACATTTATGCAACTGATTAGTTTTGATGTCCACAATGTACAACTTGCAACTTGGGTTGCCTCTTTTGTTGATGACTGTTCATTCTGTCAGCTTATTTGTTTGTTTCTTTATGCTTCATTATATTTATTTATTATACTGTCTAATAGTTCTTTTGGGTTTTTAACAATCCTGCTTTCCCTCCTGAGGCAAATATACTGATGATGAGGAAGGCTATGCTGATGATATAGCTATTCATAATTGAGATAAGAATGATCTTCTACTAACACATAACTCAATAAGTCCCAGACTTGACATATAGATGTCACCACTAATAAAAAATCCCTATAATTTTTATGAAGTACTTATATTCAAATGACATGTGACAAAATTTGGGCATAATTGGATTATAATTACTGTTAATTAAGTGAAGCTATTGTTGCAAATTTCAGAACAATAGAAAAATATTAATTTTGTGTGTTGATAAAGTATTGCTTTCTTATGGGAAAAATACTGTTCAAGCAAAGCAAAGACTTGATAAGTCTTATTTGAACTCTTCTCTGTTGGAAACCATGATTAAGAGGTGGTATGCTGACTTTAAATGCAGTCATACAGACACAAATGATGCTGAATACTCAGGTCACCAAAAATTGGCAGTTGTTCCAGAAAACACCAAAAAAAAAAAAATCTACTAACTTGTTTTGGCCAATTGTAAATTGAAGTTATGTGAGATAGCAGAGGAGTTGAACATATCAGAAGGCAGTGTACTCACCCTTTTGCATGAACATTTGTCAATGAGAAAGCTGTGTTCAAAGTGGGTGCTGCATTTAGTTACATTCAATCAAAAATAATAACGCACCAAGAATTCAAAGCATCATTTGCAACTCTTTCAACACAACAAGAAGTTTTTGTGTAAATATGTAACAATGGATGAAACATAGATCCACCACTTCACTCTAGAGTCAAATCAGCAGTCAGCTGACTGGACAGCAGCAGGTGAAAGGCATCCAAATTGATCAAAGATGCAAACATCAGCAGGCAAGGTTTAAGTCTCCCTATTTTTGGACATGCAAGATATTTTGTTCATTGATTACCTTGAGAAAAATGGAACCATCAGTAGCTCCAGGTAAAGAGATTTGGCTTGAATGAAGAAGTGATATCAGAAACTTAGGTATATTTTGAGGCCAAAGACAGTGCTAAGAATTTCAAACCGAACCCTTTATTACAATCAGTGGGATATATCATCCTCATTCTTTGTGTAAAGCCTTGATTGAAAGTCATGAGTTATCTCCCTCTAACCCTGCAAGTTATTTCTTCACCATTGCTGTAGCTTGGTATTGAACTCACAACACTTTGGGTCAAGTCACTGGAACTAACCAATGTCTATATTCACTGGGCCATGTGTCCTTAAATATAGACAAATGATTGTTCCCTTTTATTAAATTTGATTTCTCCTGCTATTTCTTTTAACTTTTTATGCATACCTGCTGTGTTTACATCCTGCAGTTTTTCCATCAATGCACATTTAATTATACTGACTAATTAATGCAAATTATATTAGCATATAATACAGATTATATAAATAGGTAATATGATATCATGTATTAATTTTTGCATTTCTAGGATGAGGAGTCATCATTACTATTGTCAGTTTAATGTAATGGCTGGACAGAATAGATTTAGTCTCAGTTGAAACAAAGAAAACAATTACTGAGTAGTACGAAAAACAGCAAGACAAGATACTCCTAGAAATGGACAATGGAATGAGACCAATAGATTTTATAAATGCTTCAGTTCAAAATTTCCTAAAGGTTACCCAAATTGACACCTGAAGAAGGCAAACTATTGTGATAATAACAACAAAGATTAGAACATGAGTCTAAATGTAAAAATATATATTAATTATTGTTATAATTATATATTATACTTTTTTTAAGTGCTGTGTATCTTCAGGATGTACGAGATCATAGACTTCCACATCTCCCTATGCCTTGTAGCTCTTAACACCCCTTCTCCTGTTATCCCATTTGACCCCTGTTCTGCCATCCATATGCTCAAGTTCATCAAGTATGTTACGCATTGCTTTCCCTTGTCTCTCATTCCCTCAATCCCTCAATCCGTCCTGTGAACTTCAGATTCTTCAAGCTCTCTTTCCTCATTACATGTCCCAGAAATTTCAGCTGATGTTAAGAATCAGTTTCCTTTTGCTGATTATCCCCTCCAAAACCTCGTCATTGCTTACATGTTCTGTCCATGGTATCCTCAGCATCCTTCTGTAGAACTATATTTTGGTTGCTTTATGTCTTTCCTTGATCTTTGATGAGATTTTCTAGAATTCACTGCCATATTGAAGGATAGACATCACATAACGATTCAGTACTCTCTTCTTTGTTTCCAGCATAATTTTTCTGTCTATTAATTCTCTACATAGCTTCTAGAATGCATCCTGGGCCATGCCAATAAGCCATCGAATCTCAGTGTTGCACTTTCCACCCTTTGTCAGAACACTTCCCAGGTAATTTCTGTACCTGCTTGATTTTAGTATCCGTGACTCGTAGATAGCATTTTAGGCTTTTTTCTTTTACTGATTACCATGCATTCAATTTTCTTGTAGTTTATATGGAGTCCTTTCTTTCCATTTTCTTTAACTACTTCTTGTAGGTAGTAATGTAGTTTCCTTTCGATATTTGCTATCAGCACTGTATCATCTGTGTATCTTATATTGCTCAGATGGCAGCTGTCAAATCAGCCAATGAATCCTGGTAAGACTTCTAGAGATCTCAGAATTGTCTTGCTGGATAGGTTGAATAGATCTTGTGAGAAGACACATCCTTGTCTTACACCCCTTTCTATCTTTGTATTATATATTATTAGGCTATATTGATATATATATACAAGGTGCAACAGATAAATTGTCATAGATTACATGAAAATGAAAATAACATTGACATCTCATTTTAACAGATATATTTACAAAAATTACTCAAAAATATCTTGTAATACTAAAGAGTAAATTTATTCAATAAAATTACCACAGCCTCCAGACAACTTTGAAATTTCCTGCAACTCTTTGGGAAAGTTTCCTTGTTTAAGTTGGCAAATGCTGCCATAATCCTTGCTTTCAGTTCATCGTTGGGGTTACAAGGAGTTTTGTTGGTATCTTGCTCAACTGTGCCACACACACATAATAATCAAGGGGAGTGCAGTCTGGGGAATCAGGTAGCTAGACCAAAAAAGATGATGTCATAGAAATTGTTTGACAGCCATGACTGGTTTCTCCTGCTTGTGTGGCATGGTACAGAGCCCTGTAGCCAGACACAGCATCTTCCAGTAGCCACCTTCTTGACTCAGGGCAGCATTAGCTCTTCAAGGCACTTGATAGAGGCCTCTATGTTGTATCTGAGGCCCTGTTGGAAGATTAATGGAGGCATAACGTTGCCATCACTAGTGATCACTTTAAACACCTTTGTAATCACCATTAGACTCATCCAGCTCTTTTGGAATCCTCTGTACTGTACTCAGAATGATACCCAAAAGACTCTGATATGTTTATATTGGTGTTTCAGCATGGATGCCAAGTAGCACAGCATGATGTTTCCAAATTTCTGGTGGAGTGAATTGTATCATAATGCACTTTTTTCTCACAGACTACCAAATTGAATCAAATATACTGTGCAGTTAACAAAATTACAAACAATCAATGTGGAAAATTATAAAATGGCAACAATTTACTCACTACATCCTGTAATTTATGAATTATTATTGACTGATTATTATACATAATAATTGTTTATAAGTGATAAATTATATTGACTAAGTTAACCACTTCTATGTGCTGTATCCCGTCAGTACATAGGCCATGATGGCTCTCCACAATTTCCTATTCTAGTAAGGTTAGTCTTTTCACCTTCCCAGCCCCTGTTTTGTCATCCATTTGTGCAAGCTTGTTAGATAGGTTACTCACTACTTTCCTCTATTCTTCTTACCTTCAATATATCCTGTGAATGCCAAATTTGCCAAACCTGCTTTCCTGATTGTTCTCTAAATGTCAACTGCTTCTTTATGCTTCTAAATATAAGTGTTTTTGTTTGTTTCCATGATTCTTAAAACCTCCTCATTACTCACATTTTCAGTTAATGTTATATTGATGTATTCTTTTGATCAAAACAGCTCAGAATTAGAAATCTGAGGGCTAGGTTTCTATTCAAATCATGCTCATTATATTCACTTACTTGAAAATACCCATAGTAACGATATACAAGCAACCTTTTCTCTACCCCTACCTATGAGTTAATTAGGACTTGAAAAAAAAATTATGATTATCTGTTTAAAATTCTTTCACTCTAAAAATATTTTCTGGCTTTAAATAACTTGCAAAAGTTTGATAAGTCAAATAAAAATCATTCAATCAATTTTTATAACCGAATTTGTTGAAAATCTGGATCTTTCTTGGCTGGCATGAATTCAGTCACTAAGAGGAAATATATACAATTCTGTTCTTACTAATATTGGAGAAAATGCATGGCTTGGGAGGAAGGTTCATAAAGCATTTTGGAAGCTGACTTTTGGTCCTGTCAAGCGTCAGGCAAATTATTCAGTCTAAGGGAAAATTTACTTTTATAGGTTCTGTGTTCAGAGGGAAAGCAGGATCAAGAATTCTATGAATATATAATTAGCAATATGTTATATAAACGTATACAATAAGTGTTCAGAATACACCAATGCTAGAAACTTCTAAAGATGGCAGACAATATCACAAAGAGATAATACATCTTTCAGTATTTTATAATTTCATATAGATTTCTAAATGATCCTAATCAGACTAAGAAGAACATAATCTAAATTTTCTTTCATTTATTTTTACCCAATAAATGAGATTACTCCGATTTAGCTAAATTTAATAATTCCAGTCTCTGAATTTTATTTTGCAACTATTATATTGAATCAATTGCTATGTCTGCTGCTAAGAAAGATAGTTCACTGTTTCATGTGAGACAATTTTTCTCAGCAGAGTCTATCATGCATATTTACAAGTCTAGTATTCAACATCTGGTTCAGTGCCCCTGCTAGATATTCAGAGATTCTTGATGAAATCTGATGAAAAATCCACTATGTTATTAGTCCTGACCTGGCACTCTGACTTCAGTCAATTTCCCACCACTGTAATGTAGTTTCTCTGTACTTTTTTTTCATAAATATTTTGATAGTAATTGTTCTGGTGAACTTTTTGTTATGGTACCTAGACTTTATGAATTTAAGTGCACTAATAGACTGATGGCAAGAGCTCGCCATTTTACAGTTCAAATGGTTAGATGTAACCATAAGTTCTATCCTGTCAGTTTCTTCTCTTCTTGTGGAACTCTCTTTTGGTTCCATGCTTTTCAACTTTTTTCTTTCAAAACTTAAATGCTGATTTTATTCCTTTTTTTTTGTTCTCGATCCTTAATAATGTTTCTTATTTTTTTTTTATTTTACACTTAGTGACCTCTAGTGTCTTAGTGGCTTTACTGCTCTGCTTGGGGTGAAATAATTAAAAAACAATTACATAAAATTGCTATTTTCTGTCATTTTGATGTCCATTACCTGATGCAATTTGCTCAGTACATATGAAAGGAAAAATTCATGATCTACTGATTTCCTTTTTACTTATTAGGAACATTTTGTTATACAAATTGCCTTGAGTCTTTTTAATACATTACAGCTTTAATTAGATAATTCAATTTGAAATGTAAGAGAACATGTATAGAAATATGAAGATAAGATATTTACAGCTTGTCTCATATTCATGTTTTGTTCATATATCCAAATGTCTTTAGTGAACAACACAAATAAAGGAATTGGCCTTGATGTTCCAATACGTTTGAAGAGTAATATATATATATAAAACAACAGACATTTTGTGCCAATTAATTTTACTTGGTATTTACTTGTGACCTCTCCACAGAGGCTGGATGTGGCACAAGGTTGAATTTTACATGAGAATTCCTAGTGAGTATACTCGAGCAAAAATCGCATAAGCAGGGTGGGGCTCTTGTCTACTTTGTTGACTGCTCTTCGGTATAGCTACATCTGGGTTCCTCTTTGCCTGAAGGTATAGAGTGTGACAAGGTAGCATTCAAGTAATTTCCTCCTTGTCTAAGAAGGATATTTCACAATTTGCAAAAAATTAATCAGTAAAATTAACTGACACAAAATGTCTTGTTTTTAATACTTGTTTTAAAGAATTTCTGATGACTGAATATATATATATGTGTGTGTGTGTGTGTGTGTGTGTGTGTGTGTGTGTGAATGTGTGTGTGTATGTTTGTATGTGTGTGTGTGTGTGTTTTAATCATTTCACCACAAGCAAGGCAATAAAGCCACTAAGACACAAGGGGGGTTACTGAATGTGAGAGAATATGAGAAAAAACACTATTAAAAAGAGGGAACAACAAAAGAACAAGAATTAAGAAAACAGAACATAACAAATGACATTGTAATTAAATTTTTGACAATCAAAGTTCACTGGGAATCAAGAAGCCAGAAGAGAATTCTACAAGTTAGAATTGCAAGAGAAAAAAGATAGAACATACAGTTACATTTAGCTATTTCAACAATAAATGATAATAACTAACCACCAATTTAATTTTGCGCTTAAATTTATAAAGTCTAGGTACCATAAAGGAAAGTTCATCAGAACAATTACCATAAAAATATTTATAAAAAAGATTCAAGGAAGCTACATTTTAATTGTGAAAAGTGACTAAAATGAAAATCCCAGATCAAGACCAATAATATTGCAGATTATTTGTTGTATTCTATTAAGAATATCTAAATATATAGCAGGTACACCAGACCAGAACTAGCAGCAATATTCAAAGTAAGGATAAACAGTAGACATACAAATATGTAAGATCAATTATATTGAGAAAAATTGTCTAGAATGACACAGGGAACTGATTTTTTAAGCAGAAGACCTTGTAATTGATTTAATATAATCTTTCTACTTAATATCAGTGGAAAATGTCTGTCCAAGAAGTCACAATAAGTCACTCTTCTAGAAGAGAAAGAGTGTTTTCTAAGACAATTAAAAGAGAGTAGTTTCATTTTAGAGGCATTGACATTTAAAAAACCCTAGTTAACAGAATATACATTATTTTTTAAATCGGCTGCTAATTATTAAATTCCTCGGACATATTATTAATTCAGAATTACTTGTTTGGTGTGTTATTAGTGTATATATATTGGATTGTCTGGAAAGTTAATACCAACTTTTAGTCATTCATTTTTCAAAATGTTAGAACAGATCAAATTTATCGACAGATATAATATGCTTACATTTTTGATTAGATCACACTTCAAACTATCTCTTGGGAGAGAAAGTTTAAAATTATTTAATTCATTTCAATTTTGCATTCCTATGAAAATGGAAGATTATGAGGTGTATTTTATACACTTGATGCTTTTTGATTTCACTAAGCAAAAATTCATTGCAGACAACAAAAAAGAGATGTGCTGTGAACTGTATTAAAGTGGTTCACTAAGTTTAAAATTGGTGATTGAAGTCTTACTGATGAAGAATCCTCAGGCAGACTCCTCACTACAAATAACGAATAAATCAAGACATGGATTGAGAATAAACCACATTACACAACACAGGAATTGGCAGAAACACTAAATCTATCAAAATCCACCATCCATGAGCACTTAGTGAAGTTTGGGTACTCAAATCACTACAATGTTTGGGTACCACATGATCTGAGTGAAAAGAATTATTTAGATTGCATTTCTATCTCTGATTTGCTATATAAATGCAATGAAAATGCACTCTTTTTGAAGCAAATTGTGATGGGTGAGGAGAAACAAATCATTTACAACAATGTTCAGTAAAAAAGATCCTGAGGCAAGCAACATGAGTCAATTTTAACCACCCCAAATGCAGGTTTTCATTCTAAGAAAGTAATACTGCACATCTGGTAGGTTTGGAAAGGAATCCTGTACTATGAGCTTCTCCCAAGTAACCAGTCAATTGGTTTTGAAAAGTACTGCTCAGAATTAGATAAATTAAATGCAGAAATTCTAAGAGGAAAGATGTTTTTCATCAGGATAATGCCAGACATCATGTTTTGTAGCAATCTGGCAAAAATTGTTGCAGCTTTGCTAGGATGTGTTACCCCACCCATCCTTTAAACTTTCATTTATTTAAATCCTTGCAAAATAATGTTAAAAAGTTTAATTTTTTTGGAACACATAAAAAAAAACATTTTAATGAGTTCTTTGCTGAAAAAACATAAAAATTCTGAGAATAAAGAATCTTTAAGTTGAAGGGAAAATTGTTGTGCAAGAAAATTGTTAATATTTAGTTGAATAAATATTTAATAACATAATTATGTTTTGTGTTTTAATTTTCCTTAAAAATCAGCATGTGCTTTCTGGACAACCCAATATTACCATAATTCAGTATATAACTAATCAACCAATCACAACTATTAGTTTTTTTGAGCTGATGCATACAATCTTCAGGTTGTCAGTACTTGATTGTTTGATGACACGGGTATTTTATACCCTCTTGGTTTGCTCATGATATTACAAGGAGGGCAGTTGGTGACAAACAATTGGACAAGATTTGCACTCATTCCTAAATTTTCATGCTTCATGATGAGTTTAGTTGGTGTGTGTGTATTATGTATTTGCTACTACCCTCATTCTAACATTTTGAACTAGCCAAGGAGATATATGCCCATGTCACCAAACAAACAAGTACCAACTACCTGATGATTGTGTAATAATCAACATATAAGAAACTAAAAGTTTTAGTCAGTCGGGTGTACACTGGATTGTGATAACATAAATGCTCTGTCATTTAGCAATTGAGCTCTTTTTCTCTAGTGTGCCTTTTTCATATATTCCCTTGGGGTTTGCTTACTTTGTGTGTTTATATATATATATATATTTTTTTTTTCTTAACATATACTGTTAAATATAAGAGGCAATTAATATCTATTATGTTTAATCATGAGCTGTTCTAAACATTGTATTTTGGCTTTAATTTCAGTTGAAAATAAAGACAAAAGTTCTTCAACATTTGGATAATTTTTTATTAATTTGCTTCTTAGCTTTTGGCTCACACAAGCCATCTTCAGAGAGGTTATTTAGGCGGTAATACAATAACATCCACCATCACTGACGATTTTATTTTGTGTTGACATAACACTCCGCTAGGCAATGGCAATAGTTACCAAAAATAACGAACGCAGTTCTCAAATTTGAAATGCAGTTCTATGATGTCACACCACATGATAGCGTAAAATGACAACAAAACCATGTATTCAAATGCAATATAACGTGTTATGTCTGGATTTAAAGGTGATTTTATTAAGTGTTGGTTGTTTAGATTTGATGTACATGGCCTCCAATATCTGAAGGTTCCTATGTTTAGAAAATTATTTGCTGCCTCGATACACTAAATATATATATATATATTTTTTTTTTTAATCATCTCACCCCAAGCAAGGCATTCCACTGCCACTATTGCGCATGGGGCTACATAGGGGAAGGTAAAGAGAAGGAGTGGATAGACATAGGGAATGTCAGGAGGAAGGTGACAGATGAGTAAGGATAGCGAGGATGAGGGTCGGGCAGATGGGAAGAGTGCTTGATAGAATGGGAGCAGGTTAGTGTGTTAGGAGGTGTGTATTGACCTTACATTTAAACTCCTGGAGATTGTAGCCGTTGGGGAAGCAATCATTTGGAAGAGAATTCCACAGTCGGGAAGTGCGAGGAAAGAAACTGTTGGAGTAGAAGTTACGGCTGCATTTTATCGGTTTCACTGTAAAAGGGTGGGATCTAGTTGCTAATCTAGTATCTCGTGCAAATTCTTTTTTAGGGGGCACCAGTGATCTAAGTTCATCGGAGCAGAAGCCGTGAAAGTATTTATAGAAGAGACACAGGGAAGCCATGTCTCGCCGGTGGGAGAGAGACTGTAGGCGGTCTGCCAAGTCGGTATCTATCACATTACAGACCCTCCTCTGAACCTTATCAAGAAGCCCAAGGAGAACAGCAGGGGCACCCGACCAGATATGGCAGCAGTATTCAATGCACGGGCGGATGGTAGATATGTGTGTGTGTGTGTGTGTGTGTGTGTGGATAAAAGTTTGATTAAATATGATTTCTGTTTTTTATTAAAGACACATAAAAGGGATTTTTTATTTTATTGTAAATTTATTTTCTTCTTACATGTAACAGAGCTTCTATTTGGCTTAGCCACAAGGGATAGGGAGACATGGAGATCCATGATCGCCTACGTCCTGAAGGGACAGGGCACATAGAAGAAGAAGAAGAGTGCAAATCTTCTCTGATTATGTCTGAGTGCTTTCAACCATATTGCTGCTGATCATCATCATCATCATCATTTGCAGGAATTTAACTATCAGGGTAGTATTTTAAGAGACAATGAAATCTGATGTAAAAATTATAGTGCACATCGTAATAACAAAAAATACTTTTCAAAATCTTAACTAAGTATTAAGAGATTAGAAAGTGTCCTTTGAGACATAGAAAAGAGTGCTGAACTGCAATGTAATATCTAATCTCTTATATGGTAGTAAATACAAGATAATCTCCTCAGATGAAGAAGAGACTTGAAGCAACAGGTTCTATTAATGAATGCTGTGAATACTATGAACAAAACATATGAATGACAAGAAAATTTGAAGGGGCATAAAGACTCCCAGGAAACAATTGTAATCAATTAGAAAGTGACAGCTGGAATCTCTTGGACTTATAATGAGGAAAGAAATCTTGGAGAATTAAACACCCTTTATTGAGTAAAATATTATTTATACTTCTGATCTATGGGGCAAAAGATTCTGCACTTATTCCACAAAATAAAAAGATAATTTCAAATGAATTAATGAGAATTCTTCAATTCCAACAGTAATAAATATTAATTATGATCAGAAGTATGAAATCATATGTTTTTTAACAGGATTCATAAAGAGAGAAAATAAACTTATCCATACATGATGGTGTTGAAAAGTTTTGATCAGGACTACTTCCTAAAATTTGACCAAATAAGCAAACCTCAGAATATTTTTTGATTTCTTCCAGGCTGAGCATTTTCAGCACCCTTTCATACAAATACACATGTTAAACCTTAATTTTATATAAATAATAGTTCAAATAATTACTAAAAAAATGGTATTTTGGTCATAGATTGAAAAATTTTATTTTCAAAAACTAATAAACTTTCTAATAAATATGATACAATTTTTAATAAATATAACCTTCTAATAAATATGATACAATTTTTTTAAACATCAAGCAAGGCAATAATGCCACTAAGACACAAGGGGTTACTGAGTGAGAAAGAATATAAGAAAGTGAAAAATATTATTAAGGAGTGAAAACAATAAAAGAACAGGAATTAAGAAGACAGAAGATAACAATTGACAATGAATAAATTGGTTATCAGTAAGTAAGAAGTTCTCTTCCTTCTTTGCTTAAAAAAAAGCAACTTCTTATACCATGCAATAGGATACAAAAGTAGATAAACTGTACTGAATTAAGACTGAGTGCTGTTTCTTACGAAGAATTTTCTATCCCAAGACAAAAATAAGACACAGAACAGCATTATATTACAACAATAAATATTACCAATAATGACAGTTGTTATGAGAACTGATATTTTATCTTAATAGTTTAAGATGATTTTCAAAAATGTTACCAATATAAGAAATTAATCTTTTTTTTCTTATATACTAAAATAACAGAAACATTATTATAAGAACAGACAGAATTGAATACCAATAATCTTAATAATTTCCTTGGTATTTCATTTGGTATTTTATCAAACTATAATTTTCTAATTTGTCTTTGAAGGTACTAATTTCTTCTGCTGCTAACATTTTTCTCATCTTATTCGTACGTATGAAATCAGTGGCTTCACATGTTTGTTTATTGCCAGTGATTGGCACAGCTCTTAGATTATCACATATCCACTTTTAAAATGGCTAACTAAATAGCAGAAACTACTTTAAGTAAAATCCCTCTCCACTCTCACTATCTGTCCTTTTGTCGTCTGCTTTTCTATCATCTCTACTTTTTACTCACTCTCTTTTAGTCTCTTCTTTTTTCTCTATCTCACTCTCTATCTCTCTCTATTGTACCCATTTCAAAGAATGTAACTGTACCCTGTTCATTATAAGATTCTCCATTCGAAATGCAGCTCAGTGTCTCACAGGATTTGGAAAGTATTTCTTAATTGTTGAAATATATGGACTCCACCCACCCTGAGTTCTGTCCGCACAGCCTCTGACATTTTGGGTCACTTCCAAAACAAGACAATCAAAACTAATTAACAACCATTCCTGAAGCTGGCTATCTGTAACTCTGGGCAATCTGCCATACCATATCATTCAGGGGCCCTCCATTTCCGATACTACCATGGTCTCTGCCATATGAAATGCTCATGTATTATATAACTTCCTACAGTTATGCTACCTATTGCAAGTCAGAGGAAAACTATGTGGCTCTTTCAGAAAAGGTGTTTCTTCTTTTACCAGACATCTTGGTAACATGGAAGGCTCAAATCTAAGTGATGTCTTCAAAGACTTTAGGTAAAGCTTTCTCAATTCTTGATGAAACAATAAAATATCTTTGCATTTTTATATTTCATAATGTCCAGTTTTTTAAATGAAATATATCCAGTTGTATACATATATGAACTGCATTCTCATTTGGGAACTTCATTTTTTAAGTAGGTTGCAGTTCACAGGATTGAATATTGGCATTTTCCTGACACAAGAACTAATATGTCTCAGATTTCATATTACTTTTTAGCACAGGAAAATTCCAGAGTAACTTTGCAATTTAAGAATAGAGCACAATTCATATATTATATGAGGGGATAAACTCACAGTTTTAAATATTGTCTTATTCATCAATTAATTTAGGAGCCTCATAAATAAATAAATAAATAGCATTAGTGATAATGTTCATTTATTTCATAGAAGACAATATCTATTGTTAAAAGTATTCTATTTCTTTATTGCTGTTTTTTATATTAATTTAACTCTTGCATCTTGTCATTCTTTAAAATAGAAAATTTAATATCAAGCTGTCTATGGTTAAATACTGGTTTTGACATATATATTTACACATTATATAATTTTGATAAGAGTCATTATCATTCCAAAACTTCATTGGATAAACTCCATTTAAAAAAACAAAAAAAACATTTTTATTTCTTTTAGGATTGTATTAATTTGAGTTATTAATAATTTCCAGTTTTGTTTATCAACTTTAATATAAAAAATAACAATAGAGTTCAATTATATTTTATTCCATTATATATTCACCACTATTTGAAATAAGTTGTTGCTATTTGTCAGACAGCTCTTTGATAAATTTTGAGTAAAATTCCATAGGTTTTGATGCCAAAAAATGTTTTTGACAAACTCTTGAATCTGGTTTACATTACAGAAAGTTTTCCCTAACAAAGCATTTTGCAGTGATTGAAAAAGGTAATAATCAATTGGTCCAATGTTAGGTGAACATGGCAGGTTAGTTAGAACAGATCATTAGATTTCCAAATTTTTTTCCTGTGTTATTCTTGTTGTATGCAGCCTTGCATTGTCATCGATAAGTATATTTTTTTCTTTAATACACTGTGTATGCTGCCACTGCAAAAAATAAGCTATGTCTGTATACTCTAAATTTATTCTTAGCTATCGTGTATGGGTAGTAATTAGATAATATGTTCATTATTAAAATTGGTTCCCAAAAACGGAAATTAGTTTTGTATTAATCTAATAGATCTGAAGATTGTAGAATGGATTAACATAGCAGTACCAACAAAATTAATACAAAGAATGAGTTCAATAATCCAAACAGCACTTTGAATAATATTCTAACTTTGTAAAATGTTTTGACATAATGTGCTGTCATTCAATGTCATTAGTATTTTTTCTCATCAGAACAGAATATTGATGTAGAAATGTGCAGTAAAAAACATGTGGTAATAGAATGTAAATGTTTTGGAGGAAAGTAAAGAAATCTGTTTATTATTTACTTCTGGAAAAGAACTCCCACAGGAATACTCAAAACCTTATGTACCCTCTTGGCATATAGATAGGCACAAGTGCTTTAATATGTATTGCTGATAGGAATTTATATCAGTTCTTACTTTCTATTTTTATTATAGATGCCTAACAAAATATTTTAAAATTATTTTTTATTCTTAGTGATTCAAATGATATCAATCTGAGAATACTGATGCTGTAAATATTGTAATTATCCCATTGAGCCTCTACCCCAATGTCTGAAAAATATCTTGAAATATAATATTAAGTATATATTGATTGATTAATTTATTTTCTATGATTTATCAACCCTTTGAAAAAAGTATAAAGCCAGAAAATATTTTTAGATTGTAAGAATTTTGTTCTTTTTTCTTTTAAGATAATAATGGTTTTAGTGATACAAATCTTGCCCATTATACCATAACTGTGGGGAGAAGAAATGTGTTCATACCTTTCTCCTGTGTATTTGCATGTAAGTCAATATAATGAACACAACAGGAATTGAAACTCGTTTCTCCAATTAACAATTCAGAATAATTATCCATTACACCACTTGCACATTCAAGCTTACAGCACCTGGTATTCTGAAATGGTTACCCATCTAGTTAGTGACTAGGCTCAATGTTGCTCAATTTTGGTGATTGTGTAGAGAAGTGGCTGTAAATATTTATTTTTAATAGGATAAACAACACTTGGGTTCAATAAAATACTACAGCACTAATTAGTAAATACAAAAAAATGGTGAACAAAAAGTTTAAAGAGTTGAGGCAAATAGAGATAACTAAGACATCTGGATATGACATGACTCATGGAACAAGAGTAATCTAGCCAGTAATCTCAAAATAAAGGATTCAGACAAAAATTCCAATCTTTTGAAGAAGGTAAGAGTGTACAACAGCTGAAACATTGTGAATATGGCAACAAAGATGAGGACAACAGTCCAAATAATGTAAATAATTACAATGCCTCATCTCAGAAATATTGACAAAAAATCATTCTAAATTTTATAATCCTTCTGAAGGGAAAAGAATCCTTGACTTATTTTCTATAACTGTATTGAAAGAACAGTTAATTAGCAAATTTGTTTTGAATTGATTTCAGTTATTTGATTCCCTATGATCAAGAAACACAGTTAATTTACCCAATCTGTTTCAAGAGTTTCAACCAAGGAAATTTATCAAGGATTAGTTAAAACTGATGGAACTGAACTTTGGGTCAGCGTATGGCAGTCATGTTAACTGACAATTACAGAACAGTCTTCATATGCTGGCCTAAGGTTAATTTTACTTGCTCTAACCAATTCCTATTTCACAGTTTCTAGTTTTCAGATGTTCGTTTCATCTTCTATCAGTTCTCTTATAGAACCAGATCATCAAATCAAGTTCTTCTTATCTAAGTATTGAAAGAGTTGAAGCCATGAACAATGCTTCTTTTCATGAAATTTAAATAAAAGCTGAATATCCAAATTTCTTAAATAAATCAATATGAAAAGCTCATAGCCTGACCAACAAAATCTTCAAATCTAATGTTTGGTTAAGTGAGCCAGACCGAGAAATTTTCAACATTATCTTATATATATATATATCTTATACTTATATATATATATATATAGAGAGAGAGAGAGAGAGAGAGCAAGAGAGAAAGATAAATAGATAGATAGATGCATAGATAGTTTTAGTGCATATAATTTATCACTTTAACTGAGCTGGTTCATGCTGACTTTGAAGTTTAGTAGTTTAGTGAGGGCACCATTGTGATGTCTTCACTCATTGGGGATGTTTACGGCCATATCATGTTGAATACACCGGTTCTCATCTAATCACCGAAGTTAAGCAACATCAAGCCTGGTCAGTACTTAGATGGATGATCACTTGGGAATACCAGGTGCTGTAAGCATCTATTTTTGGGATGTGCATTGTGGTGCAGTTGATATCGATTTCAGAACGACAACTCAGGGAGTCGAGTTCAAATTCCAGTTGAATTCCTTGCATTCACATACGTGAAAATACCCTTGGGAAAGGTATTAAGCCATCTCTTCCCTCCAGTTATGGGTTAAATAACAGAACAGATTGGGTTCTATAGCCTTGGCTGGTAACCAGTCTACCGCAGAGAGTAATGGAAACCTACTGCAGGATAATGTTCTGCCCAGTCAGTCATGTCCCTTTTGGGACATGATTACCCAAGCGTATGGCACTTAACTGACTGATATATATATATGTATGCACTGGCAAAGAAGAAGAAAATATATTTTTATAACAGAAAATCTTTCTTGAAGCTTCTATGTTTAGTTTTAATTTCAAGCTAATAGATGAAACTTAATATTTCCAATAAGCAAAATACTTTGCTGCATTTCAAAATGAATTTAATTTGGTTAGTATGAGTTTTTTTATCAGCTAAAAGTCACTGATTTTAGTCATATTTACATTCTCTCAACCCAACGTAATTCTCTTTATTAAAAAATCTTTCAAGAATAAAATAGCTCTCATAAAAATAGTAAAGTTTATTATTACTCCAGTCAGCCTCCCTTTCTTGTCACTGTCTGCCTGATATTGGAGACAAGAACATTGTCAAGACATCTGGAGTTGGGATGCTGAAGGTAAGATTAATCAGTTATATATATATTTTTTTAAAATCATATCACCCCGAGAAAGGCGGTAACACCACTGATGTGCAGGGGGCTACATAGGAGTGAAAAGATTGGAAAAAAGAAAGCTGGAAACCACATCCTAAACAGGGAACAAGGGAGGAGCTTCTACACCTGTTCAATAGACATGGGTGGAGTGTGAACCGGGCAATAGTTTAATCTATCTACTCCAATTGAAAAAAAAATTAAAAATTAAAAAAGAAAAAAGAAAACAGTGAAAAGATTGGGAAAAAGAAAGCCGGATTATTATTGTTATAATAATAATAATAGCATAGTGCAACTCAAAAGCTGTCAAGTTTCAGTGCTCAATGCACTATCCTCAAGCAGTGAAATGTGGTTCAATTAAGGAGTCATTATATATATATTGATAATGAAATTATTTTTTTTCTTTTTTAATTCACATTCATCCAATAAATGGCTCAAGAGTCACTCAAGGTATAAGGTAACTGAATGAGGTGTGTTACTTGAATATAAGAGTAAAAAGTGAAGATTATGAGGACATATTTCTGTTTATGTTTCCACAATTTCATGCACAACATATTTAAAAAATTATTTTTAACTTAAAATCTCTCAAATAACCTATTCATAACAGTATCTCATTTTTGTTATTTTAATCACAATTTTCCAGTTTTGCGGCTCTATATGAATAAACATTAGACATAAAAAGTAAAGAGAAAAGGCACCTGGTTTGTTCTTGGAGAAGTGTTATTTTACAGAATATAAAAAGATCAAATAACATTCTTAAAACATTATTGCCAATTTTCTATTCTTGCTGATTAGCATTTAATCTCAGCACTTTTCTCTTCACTAATTGTTACCCCAATACAAGACAAGAGCCACTCAAGGCAGGAGGATCATTATAACGAGATTGTTGTATGAAGATAAGAGAGGGGGTAAGAATTGCAGATTATAGGAATATGCAGGAAAGAAGATGCCCAAATGGAATCTGAGGAGAACAGGATTAATTCATCTGTGTGCATGTGTCATAGCAGGTTATAATTGTGAAGGTCTGAACTTGTGACCATAGGGAGATGTTTAATGTTTATTTGATTCGACCTTGTGTTATACATAACTGAACTCCCTACAGCTTACAAGATTTATACAGAAGAATTATCAGAAGGTTTTCATCAGAAGGTTGGTAGCAGGTTGGAATGTGTGAATTTAGTGTAGAGGAGTGGAAAAATAAAAATATGTTTTTTTCATGTTAAAATAGAAATTTATTAAAAGAATAGAATAACAATAATGGGTAGTTGATGTTCAATGAGAAATAAATAATGAGTTAAGGGTATCAAGAGTTGTAGAAAATGTTTGTAGTAGTAATTGGTTGGTAAGAGTTTATGCGTACGTACATATGTATGTATTAGTGTTTGATTGGTAGGAATGTCTTTGAGTGGAGAAGAAGAAGTAAAAGGAATCAGAAAGAAGAAGAAAGAGGATAATATGCGAAGTTTCTCCCATTACATTTTAGTTGTTTTGTCTTGCTGCTCCCATTTGACTGACTGGCACTGATTTGATCAAAGCCTTTATAGTCATTCAGATTTTTGCATTGGATTGCTAAGTCCCTTTAGTCTTGCAAATCGCTTCCATCAAAATCAATTTAACATCTCCTCACGAAATCCAGTTTCAACTTTTTCTTTAAACACATGGTCAATCCTTTTTTTTATTTGGGAAAAATCAGGATTTCCCACATCATTGTGAATTTTTGTAAAAGTGAAGAAGAAAGTAGATTTTAATTTTTAATTTCCTATCTACTACAAACTTGTGAAAGTAAGCCATGGAATTCAGCAGAACATTTGCTATGATAAAAAGTGACAGAGTAATGAGAGAATTGTGACATTTTATCTGTGGGGAAGGGGTTGTAGGGTGGAAAAACTTTATCACTCACAAAGCCATTAAGATGCCTTTGAAATCTATCGATGCTGGAAAGTGATAACTGGACATGCAGCTCAGATAATTCTTGCTTCAGTTTGACATTCATTTTTCCCACTCAGGGATTAAAGTGTGACACTTCTATGGACAAATAAATTTTCATTTTTTTGTGATCACTCTATAAGAGAAGCAAATAGGCTAATGGGCTGTTCAGTATTAAATATTCTAAAGATCATTATTTCAAAGGTTAGGGGCAGCTGTTTTGCTAAAACTGTAGATGGAGGCCTGATGAAATAATTGATAGCATCTAGGATTTTGAAATCAAAGAGCTGAGTTCAAATTCTAGCCAATTTTTTTTCATTCACTTACATGCAGATACCCTTGAGAAAGGTATGAATTCAATTCTTCTCACCCCAGCCATGAGATATTTAGTCCTATAGCCTTGAGTAGTAACTGGTCTAGGAGAAGGACAACTCTGAATTCAAAACTAAGGATTCAATAGCCTCACCAACCTGCAATTGATCATGCCTAATGAGTATGTGGCTAAATCCCTGAACACATGGTCATTTAAGGAGGGGTTCCTCCAACAGAAATGAGAAGGATTTCGATTTGGAAGCTGTTGATACTTATACATATAAGTCTTAACTAATCACGGATGCAAAAACAAAATGTTAATTATTTTCAGACATTGGCTTTATCAAACTGCTTATTTATTGAGAAAGAGACCAAAGTGTAACACCTGTTCTATTCAAATTATCTTCACTCTCTTCTTTTTTTTCCCCTCTAGCAGCTCTTGTGCATTAATCAATGCAAAATAGGAATGTTGTCTTTATAGATGAGTTATTCATCATTTCTAGACCTGAATGATGTGTATTTGAAGAAGCTTTATGCAAAAGATTTCCTTTGGGAAATAAAAATACACATTACAATTCTTTTCTTACATTTTGGTACAGCACCATTAAAACTAGGTTGTCAGCCAAACAATATATTTAGGCAATTATTCAATTCATTGTTTCTGCTCTTCACTCATTTATTTGCTGCTCAATCATGTTTTCTTTTATTTTAAAATGTAATTTCCATTTTGGATAATAATGGCTCTCAACAGATTTCTTTTATCTGTAAATTACTATAAAAACTTGCTGTTATGCTCTGTGCCACCATTGACTTCAACTCTTAAGAACCCAATACCATTTCATAGCTTTCATCAACAAGAGACAGTTTCTTTTTCTTATTCATTTTATTATACCAGAGAGATTGACATGGTAAAATAAATTTTAGAAGGTAGTTGGGGGAAGAACTTTAGCAGATCACATGCCCACTTATTGGTATAGCATTCTGCTATGTGCAGCGTAGCCCCTCTGAGGAATCTGGGTGTAGAATGTATATCGATGAATCAAAATTCTTTCTGCCCACTGACATCTTTCCACTATTTTGGTCCTATATCAAAAACTTAGACAAAGGCAAGTCATCATTGTGTGAATTTTATGCCTACAAGGTATTCTGACCAATTGCTCAACATCAAAACTCAGCCTCTGCATTCTGTATGATTGGGAAAAACAGTAAGATGGTTTCCAGTTGCCTTCTTCACTGTTTTGAATTCAACGTAGTCCTTACAAGAATGGCAACCACTCATAGCTAGAAAGTTTAATTTACCTTCCTATTAAAATAGCTGAAAGAGAATAGATTGATTCATCCATTTACAAGGGCATTTGCATGAAAGTGAATCCAACTGACTAGGTTAGACCTTGAACTCAGCTCACTGACTCCACTTTCTGCACCAATAACTATTATGCTACCCACACATCCTTATCCAATATTTTCTTCTATGTGCCATATCCCTTCAGCTCATCAAGTACTGTACTGTGAGTATCAGATTTTCCAAACTCTCCCTCCTGATTACAAGCCCCAGAAATTTCAACTGCTTCTTCCTGATGTTAAGTAAAAGTTTCCTTTTTTGTCCCATTTTCTCCAAAACCTTGTTGTTGCTCACATGTTCAGTCCATGTTATCCTCAGTATCTTTCTGTAGAACCATATTTCTGTTGTTTTAAGTCAGGAATATTAATATTACATTGCAGTCCAGCACTCTTTTCTTAAACAAATTGACAGTGAGTTCAACATTTCAGACATGATTTTATCACTGTAGGTATATATTCTTGACAAAATTAAACTAAGAATTTGCAATGTAATTGATCCCAACCTGGTAGCTCAACTTCAGTCACTTTCTCCCTGACATTATATGGCTTCCCTCTGTCTCTTCTACAAATACTTTCACGTCTTCTGCCTTGATGAGCTTAGCTCCCTGGTTCCTCCTCTGCATGAATTCAGTCAACGAGCTACTAGACTAGTGGCTAGGTCCCACCCTTTTACAGTGAAACCAATCAAATGTAACTGCAACTTCTACTTTACCAGCCTCTTTGCTTGCACATCCTGCCCAGCAAACTTACTTCTGTATACTTGTTTTCATGACAGATATAATCTTAAAGAGTTTAAATGCAAAGTTGATTGCCATCTCTTATCTCCTTGACTCTCATCCTTTCCCTGACAACTCTTGTATCATGTTCTTCTTCCTTTCCACTCTACTCTCATGCAGCCCTCTTCACACCTGTATTCTCATCCCATTTTCTTACTCATTCTCTGATACCCTTGTAACTTGTTCCTCTTTCTCATCACTCACCATGTAACCCCCTGCACACCAGTGACAGTTCTGCCTTGCTTGGGGTGAAATGATTATTAAAAAAATATGTCTTTTATTTAGAGAAAAATACCAAATAAATATACGGATACAGTGATCAGTTTATCTATCTAATTATCTCTCAGAAATGTAACTATCTCTGAAGTGTTTCAGCAGATGACAGAAAATATAACACAGAAATCACAGTGAAAAATGCCTTTTAGAAACTAAGCAAAATACTCAAGCTCATCAAGTATGTTATGCGCTGCTTTCTTCTGTCCTGCATTCCCTCAATCTGTCCTGTGAGTATCAGGTTTTCCAAGCCTTATATCTTCATTATGAACCCAAGAAATTTCAACTGCTTTTTCCTAATGTTAATTATAAGTTTTCTTAGTACATTTTTAATAAAGATATTTTTTTACACTCAAGTTGTTATATGTTTCAAAAGATTTTACTATAAAATCACAGAAGCAAAAATCTAACTTTTGTATAACAACCTTTTCATTTTATTCAAATTAAACATTATTTTTAGTGGATACTCGTATTTAAGTAGACACTGAATATTCAAGAAATCTTATTAGCGAAAAAATATAGACTGTCCAGCATATTTTTCTCTAATAAAATTTCTTGATTCAGGCCAGTAGATGAAAATAAATATACTATTTAATAAAATAACAGAGTATCTATGCAAATATAAGTATTCACTAAAAATAATGTTTAAAGTAAAAAAATTCTGTCAGATTAATAAGTAAAATTCTGTTACTTCTTTAGAAAATTATTTTATTCAATAAAAAAAAATCAAATGCCACTTAATTGGATAGATGATTTGCTAATTATCCAAATGTCTGTTTTTTTATATAATTCTGTTTTTCAACTGTCAGAGAAACTAATATGATGATGAGATTTCTATTTTTTTTTTCAATACTTGATAATTCTTCCCTTACAGACATTTACAGAGAGAAACTAAAAGATAGTTAGAAATAACTGTTTTGTGGTACAGTGGATATCGGCTCGGAACAAGAAATCGGGGAGCTGAGTTCGAATTCCAGTTGAATTAATTGCATTCACTTATGCGCAAATACCCTTGGGAAAGGTATTAATCCGTCTCTTCCTTCCAGTTATGGGATAAATAACAGGGCAGATTGGGTTCTATAATAGCCTTGGCTGGCAACCAGTCTACCGCAGAAAGCAATGGCAACCTACTGCGGGATAATTTTCTGCCCAGTCAGTCATGTCTCTTTCGAGACATGATCGCCCAAGCGTGTTTCACATATGGCACTTAACCGACTGACTGAATTATACAAATAAATATTATATTATTTACAGATGATAAATAGGGTTCTAAGGAATTATATATGATAGCAAGCTACTCATTTTCTGAGAGGACACCCATCTGCTAAGGTGGCTAACCAATCTCCATTGCAGATACATGCTAAGGTACATTTGCATTAGTTCAGCAGAACCCACCTGTGGTTTATACTGCAACTATGCTGGGTGGACCTTAGTTACAGCTTCTAGGAGAGATCCCAGAATCTTTCCTGATTGGCAGTTTGAGTCTGGCTGAAAAAATTTCTGCATCTTCTTTTATGTATCTAGGAATACCCAGATATATAATTTTTATACGTACATATTTAATATTTCTAATGTGTTTATATATGTACATGATGACTCTCAAGTATGACTGTTGCTGGCAAGTTTCTGATCTATACAGGTTGGGAATTCTGAATTTTCCCTCTCCTAGGCTAGTTGCCAATTCAGGATCAAAAACCCAATGGGCCCTGCTGTTTGGCCTATAGTTAGCTTCAGAAAAGATGGATTCAGAAATAGAATATCAGTTCTATTAATGCTCTATCTCTCATATTGAGCACTTTCTTGCAAAACCTGCTTGCCTTTATACAAGCAAACTACTTAAAGTTGACAGTTTTAGATTCAAACAGTGTTCCAACTTAACACAATATATATATATATATATATATATATATATATATATAAGAATGTTGGGAAAATGTATAACAAGGTAGAAGTTTTCTTGTGATGCATTTCATCCTTTAGGACTTCACTGCACAAAATTTGTTATGCCGGTGTAACTACACATGTACACCAATGAGAGATCCTAGGAATCTTAAATCTTAAATATAAATTTTGAGATTTAAAAATAAATATCGTTATCTCATATATATCAATAAAAAATCTGGTCGGGTGCCCCTGCTATCCACCTAGGGGTCCTTGACAAAATCCAACAGAGAATCTGTAATGTGATCGATCCCAACTTGGCAGCTCCGGTACAGTCACTTTCTCACCAATGCAATGTGGCTTCTCTGTGTCTCTTCTACAAATACATTCATGGCTTCTGCTCAGATGAACTTAGCTCACTGGTACCCCTCATACATGAATTTGCTCGAGCCACAAGATTAGCAACTAGGTCCCATCTTTTTACTATGAAACCAATAAATTGTAAATGCTAATTCTACTGCAGCAACTTCTTCTCTTGCATTTCCTGCCTGTGGAATTCCCTCCCGTTTACTTGTTTTCCTGACAGCTACAATCTTCAAGAATTCAAATGTAAAGTCAATAGTCATCTACTATCTCACTAACTTGCTTCCTCTCTCTCATGCTTCTTTCTTCATCCACTCCACTCTCATCAGTATTCTCATCCTTCTCCTACCCTTTTCCTGACACCCCCTGTAACCTGTCACTCTATCTCATAACCCCCTGAAATGATAGAAATTATAGAAATATGTCTATCATTGAAATTCTTAGTATGTTTATTAATATATATTACTTATATATATTAATATATTCCTGTATATTCACACAAACATTGACAAAACCAACAAATTATTTATTTAGTTAACTCCGTATTTATGTGTTTGTGCATGCATATGCACATTTACCTGTGTGTATATGTTTATGTATGTATTTACAAATCCTTCTTACATAGACTCGTTATTGTTACTTAAGATTTGCATTTTTGCCAAATATAGAATAGATAAGCACTGAGGCATTTCAATGTATTTCAAGGGACATGGTGTGAGTAGTGGCAGAATGAAGAGTGGGAGTGGCACCACCATCTAATATCTTCAGGTGTATAGTTCATTAAGGAGATGACGATACTTTTCTTTGGAATTATTTCAGTTTATTTCAGTACCGGCAAGAACATTCTGTTTCCATTTAGTCTGCCACTAATCAATGTGTGATGTCAGTAATTGGCAAGATCATTGTAATGGTGACAGATTACCAAATAACCTTGTTTTTAAACAATTTGCATACAAACACTGCTTAGAATTGTGCAATTGAATAGAAGTTTTTCTGAAAGATTATTAAATTTTTATCTTCTGGTCTTTTGTTTTTTCATTTTTTTCTTTGTTTTTATTCAACAAAGTAAATCATTCATGATCTACAGTTGCTTTTCACTTTGATATTGTGAGAATTATTTAAAACATTTGATATTAATAGTTATTTTAAATTAAAGAAATATAAGAAAGATTTACCCAGATAATTTTTATGGATATATTCTTTTATCCTTCATCTGCTGTACCTTGTTTTTTTCTCTCACTGTAACCTCTGACATACCAGTGGCAGTCTTGCTTTGCCTGGGGTAAAATAATTATAAAAAAAAAATGGGCTCAAACCATAACTTCTGAGAATTATAAAATTAACCATCTACTTCAACCATGTGGCAGACCAAAAAGAATGGATTCTTCTTTTTAATTATATATTACATACCCCTATTCATTTAAAATTCTTGACAATATTATCAGTCTTCTTAGTGGGATATATTTTTTTTTAATCATATCACCCCGAGCAAGGCGATAACAACACTGATGTGCAGGGGGCTACAAAGGAGTGAAAAGATTGGAAAAGAGAAAGCCAGAAACCACATCCTAAACAGGGAACAAGGGATGAGCCTCTTCACCTGTTCAATAGACATGGGTGGAGTGTGAACTTGGTGATAGTTTATTCTATCTACTCCAATTGAAAAAAAAAAAAAAGTGAGAAGATTGGAAAAGAGAAAACTGGAAATCGTATCCTAAACAGGAAACAAGTGATGAGCCTCTTCACCTGTTCAATAGACGTGGGTGGAGTATGGAACAAATATTTAATATACTCAGTTCTTGCCCAAGAACTGCTATTTTATAGAACATATTCCTGCATGAATTCTTCTCTGAACACTAAAATTTTATCATGTTCACATCAAGAGTCAGTCATTATTTACCTACTTTACTCTCACAGTAGTCACTTCCTTCTTTTACATTCATATCACACATCTCATTCCTTCTACCTTGAGTGGCTTTTGAACTTTGAATTAGATGAACTTTACTAAAATTTAAAAAAAAAACCTTTGAAAGATACTACAAATAAATTTGTTCCTCACAAATTTTACAGAAATTGTAACTATTTGTCAAAGTTTGTTTTGTCCAACAAATATCTCTCCAAAAATATGTGATAATAATATTAACTGTTTCTCTACAAGGAAATATCGGGTGCTCATTGACAGAGCAGTTAGTACTACTTTTGTTTGAAATTCATAAAATCTTTCTTTTAAATCAATTTTTCAAGAAAATAGCTTTCTCAAGTTCAGTAGCTATTAACACTCTTTCCAGTATTGATAGGGGTCTAATTCCTAATCTTTTATTTGAAGTAGTGTGGAATGTCAACATCTTAATTATATAATTATTTTCTCTTTGAGTTACATGTGCTATCCATTTTTGTTCTTGCTGCTGTTGATAGTCTGCAATGATGTGGGTTCTATTATTTGGCAAAGTTATTTTTCTGTGATTCTGTAGTGGCAGTTTACAATGTTCAAAGAAGGTTTGTTTTTACCAACACCCTTAGGCTTTACTCACTCAAAACCATTTTAACCATTGACCTGAGAATACAGCTGACAGTTTAGATATTTCTGAATGAGTTTGATGCCATGCATGACATCCATATGAAATTCTTTATCTTTAATAATTTATATGAAAAATAATATTTCTGTCTTTATTTGTGAAAATAAATTATTTTTCTTTTTGATTATTTTTAATATGTTTTTTTTTTATATCTGTCTAAATTTATGAGATGAAGCATTATCATTATTATTTAGTCATGCTAACATACTAATCCTTGTTATTAGTTTCAAAAAGTCTTATCTATCATGTCTTTTGTTGTTTGATATATCTTGCGGTTTTAGTACTCGATATGTGGTACACTGTTACTCATGATGTAATGGAGTTCAAACAGCAGCTTAGCGCTTAAATACAACTCAGCTCATTTGTATAGGCTACCACACCTTCTAACCCCTTTAAGTGATTGCTGATCCAGGTCATCTTCAACAAATTTTAACATGTAAAAGTAGACTGTTCTTGTTCCACTATTCATGTGTAAAGATGTCTTGTCTCTAGTTTGTGCCACAAGTTAATATTCAAGAGGATTAAAAAACATTGTTTACTGACTTTGGGAGAATAGAAGTTGGAATTTCAATCTCTGGACTTGGTAGTATGGATATACTCAGATTCAGTTAAAACAAGACAAGCAATAACTGAGCAGTACTAAGAAGACAATTATCTGAAGACATATTCCAAGATATGGACAGCAGAATAAGAACAGCCAATACCATTGAAAAAATGTTTTGATTTGAAGTTACCTGGCTTGATAAACATCTGAAGGAGGCTGAAGGACAAAAAGGCCAAACAGTTTTGATAGTAACAAGAAAGATAAGGATATTAGTCTAATTGTAAATAATTGTGGATACAATTTTTTAAATTTTTTTCTAGTATTTAATAAATTTTTATTATTTGGCATAAAACAAATAAGAAAATAGTACAAATCAATTATGATTAATAGCAGTACATTAGAAAATAACTTTCTACCAACAAAATTTGTAGTAAAATATAGGAACATGCAACAATCATTTTACTCAAAAATGTTTTCCAATTATGTCAATCCATATTATTTCAAATTTCTAGCAAAATAATGCTCTCAAGTGAGCATGAATCTTTTATTTTTACTTTTTTATTCATTTCACCACCAGGTAAGGCATTAATGCCACTAAGACACAAGGAGTTACTGGGAGTGGAAGCGAACAATCAAGACTTTCATGAATAGAAAGGGCAATAAAAGAACAAGAATAAGGAAGATAAAAGATTTCATTTAATTTTTAAGTCTGTAGAAGGCAGGGAAACAAGAAACCAAAAGAGAGTTCCAGATGTGAGAAGTTCAAGAAAAGAAAATATTAAAATAGAACTTTGGTTTACATCTAACTATATCAAGTACTTTATAAATTTAGCCTTGTACCATGATTAGACTGATTCAATAAAGTAAAATTTGCATTGGCATTGTATTTTTTTTTCAATTAAGAACCAGAAAAATACAATAAATTATAAAGATAGCTAAAAAGACTTTTGCAGTGCAAACATTCTTGATTAAGATTTATTGCAATTGGGCTGCATAAACAAACATGTTTCTAATTCAATATATTATAATGTATTTCCAGATAGGAATACAAAACGAAATATGACTGTCATAAAGTGATATGTGGTTGTATTCTGTTTCTATTATTAATATTATTTTGTAATGTAATTTTGTGAATATTTCTTTTCTACAGCTTTAGACAAGATAATTAATGTTGTCAAAATTTTTAACAATAGATTGTGCAATGTGATACCTGATTAAAAAAATTCCTTTTTTAAAAAAATCTTTTTGTTTATTTTTTCATGCAGATCAGCAGTTTTCTCATTAGTGCATCCTCCATCCAATTTATGCCTCAGAGAGCTGCTTTGGGAGATAAGAAGGAGGCACTCAGCCAATCCACTGATATGACAATTTGCTGCAGGGACTTTCTTGGGAAGGGGAGAATTAGAAAATTCTAATTTGCCAGCCGAGGCAGCTGATGAGATGAGAGAGAGAGAGAGAGAGAGACGTCAAAAGGCACACAGATAGAATGTATAGGATTGTTTCATTTGGTAAACATCTTCATACTTAAGTGGCCAAAATGGTTTAACTATAGTTAATTATAGTTTGAGCATCTAGAATTGAGAATAATGTTTACATTTGTGCACAAGTAAAAATTCAACAGGTGATATGTAGGCTCAAAGATTATCCTATATATATATATATATATATATATTAAAGGTGAAAGGTGAGTCTTTTTTGGTTGAATGGGCTTTCATAAAGCATGAGTTGGATAAACTGTCTGATTATTTTTCCTCAAGGCTTTTGTTATATTGGTGTTCATTGGCTGACATTAAGAGCAAATTGCTCTTATTCGATTTTCACATTATTTAGCAAATAATAGGTTGCATTTTGAAGAGCGTATCAGTGTGAGAAACCACAAGTATCTTAAATCATTAGTCTGTAAATGTTCTGGAGTTGAAAATAGTGACTTTAATAAACATATTTTCAACCTGTCCACTGCAACTTTTACAGAGATGGAGAAATCAATCCTTTCTAAAGGATTGGAATTTTGCATTCCCTCAACAAAAGTTAATAACGAATTAATCTACACTGAATTTGAAATCTCACTTACTCAGTTGAACTTGCACATGCCCTTTTTTTTCTGATAAGCTGTCACTGTGCAAGTCTAGATTAAGCCAACTTTCTAATGAATATTCCTCTCTTTCAATTGACTGTGATTTTCTTGCCTGGTGGAATATACATTTTTAGACCATCAGAGCTTTAAAATTTAGGTGTCATATTCATGTCACTAAAACTGATAAAAGTTCTGTAGTAGTAATTTTAGACTGTTAGAACAAGATGGAATCTATTCTTCATGATTCCACAAAATTTATGAAAATTGGTCCTACTAATTTGTGTGACAAAACAAGTAAAACAGAGACGAAGATACAGAAATGGTTACTTGCAGTTTATAAGAGTAACCTAATCTCCAAAGAAGTGTACAACTGGATTAAATCTGTTGGTTCACCATGTCCCCATATCTATGGCCTACCTAAGGTAGACAAAAGCTATGGTATGTATGGTAGGTTTTGTACATCACAAATTGGCAAAGTGGCTAATGCCATGTTCTGTTCTCATTGTATTCTATGCAAGCTATGGGTTACGGTATTACCGAACACTTGCTTGATCTGATCCAATCTTTTCTAAATAACTGCTGTCTGTCAATCATCACAGGCAACCTCTCCTGCCTCCCATAAGCATGGACCAAGCGAGTCTCCCTGAGAGCAATACACTGCACCTCCTTGCCCTTACGCTCTCTTCTGATCTCAAGTGGAACCATTACATTGAGTCAACAGCTAAATCCACTGCTGGGAAGGTTGGGTCACTGTGTCGGGCCATGATGTTTTTCCCGCTTGAATCCATCCTGCATAAATACAAATCAACCATTCATCCATGCATGGAGTACTGCTGCCATATATGGTCAGGCGCCCCTGCTGTTCATCTCAGTGTTCTTGACAGGCTCCAAAGGAGAATCAGTAATGTGATATGTACCGACTTGGCAGCTTGACTCCAGCCACTTTCCCTACAGATGGGATATGGCTTCCCTTTGCCTGTTCTATAAATACTTTCATGTCTTCTGCTCCAATGAACTTAAGTCACTGGTACCTCTGCAACAGGTGTTTACTTGTGCAACCAGACTGGCAACTGGGTCTTGCCCATTCACAGTTAGATCAACCAAATGCAGACAATAATTCACCTGGGTCCTGCTATAATTCTTCAAACTTTCCTTCTTGAATTTATGCAATCAGCTACAGAGGTGGTGGAGTTTAGCTTTGATAATGTCATGTATGCTTAAATCAATAGGGTTTTGATGGGCAGCCCCTTAGGTTCTTTTTAGCATATATTTTTGTTGGCTTTCATGAAAACCAGTTATTTAAGAAATGCTGTAAACACCTAACATACCTACATTATGTTGATGATACTTTTCAATCTTTAATTCTATCAACAGTGCTATGACATTTATTTCTCAGCTTAACTCCCTTTGTTCTTTGTTACAATTCACAATAGTAGTAGAGAATAATTGCACTTTGCCTTTTTTTTTGTTGAATGTAAGAATGATTTGTTTATAACACTTGTCTACCACAAACCTACGTTCACTAGTTTGTACACAAATAGAAATTCTTTTGTTCCTAAGTGCTGGAAAATTAACCTAATTGCCACCCTAGTCCATTGTGCACTTATGAGCTGCTCCCCTTGTGTTTCAAGCCAAGAGGTGGACAATACTTACTTTATCTTGGGTGACAATGGTTATCCTGTCAATGTCACCAAGCATGTTGTTCAGCGCAAAATTAAGTGCTTTAAAGGTCCTGCAGTTTTCAGAGCTAGTTTGTGTCCAGTTTATCTTAAACTCCCATGGCTAGGTAGGAAGAGTGAAATACTTGTCAACAAATTGTCTACCTGCATCTCTTCCAGATTCACTACTGTCAGGTTATGTGCTGTCTTCAGTACTAGATCTGTGTTTCCTTCTTTCGCCAAAGATTGGCTTTCCAATTAAAGATAAGTTCTGTTATCTATAAGTACAAATGTCAGTTTGGTACTGAATATGTGAGACGAACCAATTAGAAACCAGAATCAGTCACTGCATGTTTTCTTATATTAGATCTGGCAACCCAGGTCCTTTTAGAAGAACGACCCTAGCTGGGGACATCTTTATGATTGGCCAGCATATAATGGAGAATTCAGATTGTGTCAAGACATGCAAAGACAACTGGGTTTTTGTTTTGTTTAAGGCTTGTTCTGACCATCATTTATGTGTACTGGAATCCATCTGTATGAAAGTACATAGCCGTTGCAGGCGAAAAGAGAACTTTTATGTTCCCTTTTTCCTCACAATGAGCTGTGAGTAAGTTTTTTTCTGTTGAATCCTTCTTGTGTTTTATTTGTGGATTACTTTTTACAAATAAATTATTTTTTAATCATGTTTCAACTGTGTTCCCCTTTTCCAGTTTGTTTTCATAATTAAAGATCATATTGTTGTGTCAATTTTCTTTGCCAATAGCACTCTCCAATGAAGTGTTGGCCAAAAAGATTCTCAGGGGTTTGTCATAAACAAATGTTTCCCCTCTAAAAAGCTTCTTTCAATTCTGTGCTATCAAGTTTATATATATATATATATATATACTAGCAGTACAGCCTGGTGTTGCTCAGGTGTAATGAAAGCTTTAAAACTAATCCATGGTCCTGGAACTCAAACTCTTTGGATGTTGGCACAAAAGGCTACAAAGCAATAGTTGTTTCCAGTTAAAGCAAAAAGGTAGACTGAAAGAAAAATGAATGGATGTAAGTCAAATCTTGACTAAAATAAAAGGGCTGAAAAAAATACAGATATACAGGCAGATAAACAGACACACACACAAACATCTTGCTTTTATATATATATATATATATATATATTATCGATTTTTTGCACTATTGTAAGAACTGCAACCTTGAAACTTCTGAATATCGTTTCTTATGTCTTTGTCTATGAGTGTATCAAATTTGATTAAAATCGGACCACTCCTTCTATAACCCGATTTTTTTGATTATGGATTTTCGATATTTATCGGGGGTACCTCAACACAAAATCTAGTGTAAAACTGTGTAAATTTTCAAGAAAATTGGTTCAACCATTTCGGAGTCTATAGGTGACATACATGCGCACACACACACACACACACACACACACACAAACACGGAGGGTGCAATTGGTAAATTGTTGCCATTTTATATTTTTAATTTCATGTATGAATTTTGTGTATTTTTGATTTTGTAAACTGCACAGTATAGTTGGGTTAGGTGGGAATCATCTGTGAAAAAAAGAGCACCATGTTGCAATTCACTCTACCAGAAACTTGGCATGCTGTACTGTTTTGCATTTGTATTGGAAGTTTCAATGCGAACATTTCAGAGTGTTTGGATCTCAATCTTAGGACAGTGCAGAAAAATTGGAAAGAGTGAGTATGAAGGTACTTAGAGTGATCATTAGTGATGTCAACATTATGTCACCATTCATCTTCACACAGGGCTCCAGACTCAACATAGAAACCTGCATCAAGTGCCTTGAGATGGTCATGCTGCCCTGGATCAAGAGCATGGCTGATGGAAGATACTATGTTTGGTAACAGGACACTGCACCATGCCAAACAAGCAATGGCTGTGAGCATATCATACAGACTACAACCCCTTGATTATTATATGTGGGGTGCAGTTCAGTGAGAGACTAACAAAACTCCTTGTAGCACTAAAGAGGAACTGAAGGCAAGGATTATAGCAAAATTCACAAGGAGACTGTCCAGAAGAGATGCAGGAGATTCCAAAGATGTCTGTAGACTATGGTTAAAGCCAATGGCAATTTTATTGAATAAATTTACTGTTTAGTATTTCAGGATATTTTTGAGTAATTTTAGTAAACATATCTGTTAAAATGAGATTTTAGTGTTATTTTCATTTTTGCACAATTTAAACAACAAATTATCCATTGCACCCTCTATGTGTGTGTGTGTGTGTGTGTGTGTGTGTGTGTGTGTGTGTAAGAATATAAAGTAAGGTGAGTGTTAGGATATTGATACTAAAATGAATGCAGACATGCTTGATTCAACTTTGGGCCAATGAACATACACTATCTTACAGCCATATCACATTAAATCACCAGTTCTTGTATGATCATTGAAGTTAAGCAACATCAAGCCTGGTCTGCACCTAGCTGGTTGATTTCTTGGAAATACCAGGTATTGTAAGCTTGGAGGTATATGTTGTATAATAGTAATGACTCAGGATCAGATATTGGAGAGACTAGTTCAATTTTCAGTTGTTTGTTATATCTATGCATAAATCAACCTCTGTTCCCCTCTGCTATGGTTAAGAAGTAGGACTAGTATCAGTAAAATTTTTATTATTTCTCAAAAAAATTTTACAATCGAAAAATATGTTCTGGCTTTTAGTAATTTGCAAAAGGTTGATAAGTCATAAAAGAATAAAATATATAAAAGAAATACATACTGACATCTGAAGGTTTATTTGATAAATGAGTGTCATATCTATTTATGCAATTAGGATAAAAGCTGTTTTGTCCTATGCAGTTTTGTAAAGAAAATGGCAGCCATAGTTGTATAAAATTTCTTGAAATTCAAGTTTCAAATTTATAACCACTTTGTGAGCTTTAAAAATGATTGAAAGGTTGATTTGATTGGTAAAAAGAAATTTTAATAAAGTCAGGACCTGCAATTGTTAGACAACATTGAAAATTGTGAAAATGATCAGCAGTTAACCTTTGAACTGTAAAGAAATTCATTGAAGATCTTGGACAACTCTATTGCAGGTGTTTTGAAGGGTAAGTTGAGCACTTTAACTCTGTAAACTGTGTTCCATATCAAGAGGGAAGTTATAAAAGATATGTGTTTGTCAAGTTATGAAATTTTAGGTATTGTGGCATTTGTCCATCAAAGTATGAAATTTGTTTTTGCAGTTATAAACAAAAGGCAGTCATATCTGTATGAAGTATTTTGAAGTTTAATATTAATGACATATTGCAAGCTGGAACCTTTAAAATTGGTTGTTATCTTGTATTTCAAACTTCAAACTAACTCTACCTGTTGGTTGGATTTGAATACTAAGAAAGCAAAACCAAAAATAAAAACATCGTCCTCTGCACAGGGGCTCTGAGTATCATATCTGGCCCACAAAACAAATGCAGTTAAAAATATAAAATGCAGTATAAAAGAATAAACAAAAAAAAAGATGAGTTTATGAGTCACCACATTTACTTTTAAGAATTCCACTCATAATGACTGAAAGAGAATCGCAGCAAAGAGACAAGCTTCAACTTATCTACCATTGACAAGATCTACATCACCACCAATGACCTCAGTCAACTGACATGGCACATACATCATTTCCAGACCCTACAAAATCTACCCTTTCTACGAGTTGTGTGCCTTGTCCAAAAAAAGACATTCCACACACATTCTCTGTATCAGCAATGCAAAGAATTTTATATTAATAATTATTATTTTTTTTTCCTTTTACCTCAACAGTAGTACTTGTTTTATTTGTTCTCTTGTGCTATGATACATGTGTTTATAACAGCTGTAAGGCTAATTTGACAGAGAAATGCTTAATAACTTTAATGTTTGCAAAAAGTAAAAAATGATGGAGAATTTGTTGAAGATATTGGATGAATCTTTATCTTACTGATCTATGTCTCATATCTAAAGAGAAGTTGTAAAAAGGTCTGTCAAGTTATAACATATTTAGGTCTTTTGGCCTAGAATGATTATTGAAAGGAACAAGATAGTGGGTCCTAAATTGAATGCCAAAACATGTGAAAGCAATCACTAGGCCTCCTATAAAAGACATTCATAATAATAATCAAATGAAAGGGGCGACAGAATAGATTTTTCAACTACACATTTCATCAACAAACGCCATATTACCCTCAATGAGGTTAATAAATGGAGTAAAGATTGGCAGAAACCACCTTTTTAGGTTGAGATATCAACAAGGTGGAGGGAATGTGATGTTTTGTGGTGGGATTATAGATTGCAAAGTGGTGAATCCAAGTTCCAGATAATGTGAAATTGACAGCTCAGATATATAGTGATGTTTATTTAGGTACATATCCAACAATGATTCAAGAAGAAGCCAAACTTTGTTACATTCAGTGTAGAAAACTAATGAATATTTGAAGACAATGGGTTTCAAAGCCACTTTTTTGATAAAGTGATCAGCTGATTCAATTATAATTGAAAATTCATGAAACAATCTGAGGAATATTTGGATTGGCACATGGCAATTTACCAGCAAAGATGAAACTTAGAAGGCTTTATACTGGATACTATGCAGTCAGTTTTACATGAAGAAATGCAGCAGATTACAAAATCAATAGATTAACAACTTTTAAATCTAGTTTCAGATAATATATTAGGTTGTCCCAAAAGTTCGTAAACACTTGCAAAAAAATTGAAATTTTACTCGCCAAGTAATCTAAGGTTACCAGAAAACACTTCCAAAAAATTGAAATTTTACACGCAAAAACAACAAAAATTATTGCTCAAAATAAAGACCATCATTTTCCAATAACTTTCTGCCATCAATCTGGAAGCTTTCAGATATGGTCAAAGTACCATTCAGTTGGCTTTGAATCAAAGAATTCTTGACATGCTTCCTTGACTTCATCAAATGAGTTGAATCAGTGGCCCTTCAGAAAGTGTTGCATTGAGTGGAAAAGGCCGTAATCTGATGGAGCACAGTCAGGACTGTAGACTGGATGTGGCAGAACTGCAACACCGTCCAGCTCTTCAAACTTGTCTTTGGTCTTCCTGGTGGTGTGTGGCTTGGCATTGTCCTGCTGCATGAGAGCACGTTTTCGGTTGATCAGAGCTGGGTACTTTTGCTTCAACTTTTCGTAGACCCACTCAAGTTGCTGACAGTAAAGTTCGGCACTGATGGCGCAACTATTCGGAACAACTCAAAATGCACGATTCCTTCAAAGTTCCACCAAACGCACAACATGACTTTCTTACCGAATTGATCTTGTTTTGGAACCAATGGTGTCTCTTGCCCTTTCTGAACCCATCACTTGTCTCGATTGTGCTGGACCAGATAGACCCATTTTGCAAGTGTTTACAAACTTGTGGGACAACCTAATAGTATACTAATGGTCATAACAAGATTAGTCATTTCTTTATAAAGAAACATTTTGTGTTAACTGACTGAACAGTTAACATAACTGTTATTTTTTGATGAAAATAGGTTTCTCAAATTCATTACTATTGCTCTTTCTATTATCGATGGGGTTTTCTTTCCTAACCTTTTCCTTAAGGGAATATAGAAAGTGACATTTCACATTTTCTTTTTCAATATCAAGACTTTATGAATTTAAGTGCAGTATTAAATTAACAGTAAGTTCTCATCATCTTACAGGTGAACTTCTATACTAACAGTTTTTTCTCCACATTTCTTGCTTGTGGAAATCTCTTCTGGCTTCTTGATTTCCAACCAAGTTTCACCTTCAAAAATCTTTATGCAATGTCAATCATTATCTTCTGTCTACTTAATTTCTGTTCTCTTTGTTAATGTTTCACACTCAATAACCCCCTTGCATCTTAGTAGCTTTATTGCTTTACTTGGAGTGAAATGATTTTTTTAAAAAACACCTTTGTCTTTGTAAACTTTGCACATGTTCTGTAATTGTAACTTTTTATTGCAAAATAATACTTTTTCAAGTTTCAGTAACCGATTTAATCATAAGTTGCAAAATCCAGTAAAAGTCATAAAACTGGTGCCATATTGTAGAAGTAACATGAAGACAACAATAATTTATACAAATTATATGAAATATGCTGCACATTAATAGTGAAAACATTTCTGTGAATCCATTCATTAATTTTCTAAAAATTAGGAAAAATTAAAAATAGTTAATTATATCTGAGATGCAGTATTATTTTTCAAATATGAGTCTTTTACAAACAACATTCAGAAAAGCCAAAAGTACTGATATCTGATTTATATATAAATTCTCCCTCTCTTTTTGATATGTGTTATGTGTGAATGTGTAGAAGGAGTGTGGAGAAGAGTTAAAAATGATGACTGACCATTTAGTTTTTTTATCTGTAAAAAAAAAAATAAAAAATTGATCAGTGAATAAAAAACATGAAAAATAATGTTATGCTGAAGTCACCACAGGATTTTGTGATTAAATTAATTAAACTATAGCCTAGAGCTTTAGAATTTGGAGAAGTTCCAAATAAGACAAGAGCAAAAGCAATTTGATATTTTATCAAAATTGACTGAAAAATCAAGAGGACATTAGACAACTGGTCGGGGCAGGAAATGGTGGAATTAGTTGTTATATTTGTTGTGATGAAACTGAGGTTCGGGAATGAAGTGGATGAGATGTAGAAAAGCAGAAGAGCCCATGATGATGTTTGTCATGATGACTGCACATTTAACAAATGTTAATCATAATGATTGCATTTGTAAAGAGATTTTAAATATTATTTCTGATAAAAGTAAATGTACAAGAAGGGATATTGTTCTTATTGGTTATGGCTGAACAACAATTATAATGTGTCAGATGTGACAGAAAATAATCATAAAATATGTTAAAGAAAACAGACTGTCAATTTCAAACCAATATATTTTCTAATGTAATACATTTGTGATAGCAGACCCTCAGATTTTATTATTCATGTCAATGTTTTTATAATAAGATAATTTATATTAAGTAACTGACACTGGTTAAATATTCAGGACATATGGTATAATAAATGTACCATGTGAAAACTTATAATGAACAATCAAGATAAAATGAATGGCTAAGAACTTAATTGGCTCAGTTATCAGCAAAGAGGGCTCCAGAATATAAATAATTTCAAGAGCAGCACAAATGATTCTGTTGAAAACTGAGAATCATTTGGAAAGTTAAGAACTTTGACCTTAAATCAAAGATCACAGTTGCATGCATTGGCCTTTGCAACTTTTCTGCACACCAGCAAATCTTAGAAAATTTATGAAAATTAAAATGAAGAATTCTAGCATTTGAAATGAGTTGCTACAGAACCATCCAAAGCTTCTCCTGTGTAGATGACATCACAACTAACACAATGAAAAATACTGTAAGAAACAGGCCTGTTCAAAGACCTCATATCAACCATTCTTTGGACACATCAACATAATGTAATGGTAAGCATGCTTGACTTGCTAGAAGTTACAACTAATGAGTGAATTTCATCCTCACTGGGTGCCCCACACTTTTGACCTTGGCCACATTTAAGTTATGCCTAGAAAATCACAATATCTACCATTCTTTCCTGAGAGGCATGTCTTGTTGTCCTGCTACAGTTATAAGCTATTAGCATTTGTCTACTCTTGTCTTAACATGGAAGTTTAAATGATGCTGCATCAAAGAAACATCTTACTAAACTATAATATAAACTTATAACAAAAACTGATAACTTTTCCTGTTTGAAGTTTAGAAATTAGGATATGCCTAAGTATGGCAAGGAGCTCATATTACAAGATAACCTCTGAGCATTGAAGTTTGAATAAGTACAATCTGACTCCATGAACTGAATAAAGAATTTGATTAAAAAAAATGTCACATACACCTGAAAAGATAAAAACAGTTGAGAATAATAGTGATATAAAGGCATATAATTCCTTGTTTTTGAAATGTAAAAAATTGTGATAAATTAAGTTAATTGAAAATAACAATGAAATATTGTATGAAGCATTTGTGTTCCCAAACAAAAATCTTTATTGATCATTTTAACATATGCCATTGCCATCTTATTTTTAATTTACTGAAATAACATGAATCAAACAACTGATAATTAAACCAAACAAACAAGTAGATGTTTTGTATAAGAATCTTATTAATCTTGTAACATCTTAACTGATAACTATTGATTAACAAGCATGACAACAATACGTTTTAGAGCACTGGTTAAAGGCACCCAACAATCCTGTATCATGGTTTGCTCTCTACCAACCAAAACATGCCAAAACAGGAGTGGACACCTGAAAATGATTTATGTAAAATAGATAGAGAGCATCCCACAGAAAGCAACAGAAAACCTTTGGATATTTGCTTTGGACAGAAAGGAATGAAGAAGTGGGGCAAAAGCTATATGACCAGCATACTTCCAACTGAAGAATAAGAGGGTACTTAAAAAAGATTTATGTAAAACAAAGAGAGAAAATCCCACATATTCACAGTTGTGGAACTGTGAATATGTGCTTTGGACAGAGAAGAATGAACAAGAAGTGTGTTCACAGCTGTGCAACCAAGATACTCCTGATTAAAGAATAAGGAACTGAAACCGAAAATGACAAAGTGTTGTGGAACAGGAAGAGGGTTAATACAATATAAAATCACCATTCCAATAGACATTTTCTTTTATTCAATTTATAAGTCAAGTTTATAAGTCATATATAAATATCAGATAATGATAATAAATTTCTAGTTGTTTATGATAAATTACTTGCATCATTCCACGAATTACTTAGATTAGAATTCTAATCCCTTTTTATCAGTATGATTTCTTACCTTCCTCAGATATAAGATCTAAGTTTTTTTTTTGCTTCTTATAGTTACTTCTAAATCTGAGCAGTAAAGTTTCCTGGAAGCAATAATAATCTACAAGTTAACCTGAAAAAATCCAAGTAGATCAATAAATATACTATTTTTCCACTGCAACAAAGAAACACTGACAGTAACATTTTTCATTTGTATATGTATTCACAGTAGTGAATTCTATATTGGAATTGTTTGTGCAACCTTTCATTAGTCTGCCTCCTTTGCTCTTCACATTTATCCCATTTTATTATTCATGTCTTCTTTATACAGAAAGTGTGATTTGAATGAAATTGCTATCATCAGTGTTTCATTATCAGTATAGAATTCAACACTGAGAGTACAGATATTCAGTATAACAAAAAGAAGAATGTGGATCTTCCATAAGTGAAAAATGCTATCATCTGGAAAAATTAACATTTGTTTCTACTTACTCAATATATTCAGCTGTTCTTTTTTTTTGCTGGATTTATTTTATGGATTACCTTATCTTAGGCAAGGAATCAAAACGATATAAGCGGGGAATGTCACATGTTACGGCAGTTAGTATTCTGTCCCGGGCAAGAGCAGACATGTTTATTCCCTAACTCACACATACACATGCGCACTAATTGCGGGTAGCAATTAGTGGCGCAAATTTTTATTTCTCACCAGCATGTACACAAAACACAAAAAAACTCCAATTGGAAATGGACATTAACAGTACATACACTAACTTTATTCAAACTGAACTTTATTCAATTTAATCTTCTACCGAACATTTACATCTCTCTCCAGACAAAGGGGAAGAACTTTTCTTTCTTTATTTGATATGCATGCTTTCAACTCTATGTAACCTTTGTTAATATAATGTTGTTCTGGTTACCTTTGCCTTTTCGTGTTTCCTTATGTCCTGCTCTATTCCATGACCCAAGTTACGCTGAGTTGACTCGTAAATATAAATTAGTAATGGACACATCGTCCTCTACAAAACAAAAAAAACTAACCTCATGATCTGTAATCACATTGAAGACGTAACTTCCATTTCATTAAAAGGCATTTGATCAGGATGGCATAATGTCTGTAGTAAATTCAAACATCTTCTTTTATGCGTTGTGTTCTTTTAGGAGATTAGTAATTATGGCACTCCACTATTTCCTGCTCTTTGTATCCTTTAGTAAATTGTATCTTTTTGTCTTTCTTAAACTCTGTTCTACCATCTATTTATACAAGCTAACTAGGTAGGTTATGCATTGTTTTCCTCTGTTCTTTAGCATATTCCATGAGTATCAAGTTTTCCAAGCCTTTTTTCCTCTTTATGTCCCTTAGAAATTTAAACTATCTCTTTCTGATGTTAAGTATAAGTGTCGTTTTTGTTTCCATTTTCTCTAAAACTTTGTCATGGCTCACAATGTCTTGGTCCATGGTATTATCAGCATCCTTCTATAGAACTACATTTTTGTTGCTTCAAGTCGTTTTTTCATCTATGAGGAGATTTTCATTGGCATTCAGGATGATTGCTACAACATAACAGATCAATACTCAAGTGTAATACGAGTGTCAGTCTTGATCATGCAATTTGCACACAATTTCTCACTAGTTTATCAAGAATGCTAAGTGAAAGGTTGACTTGAGATTACCCCCAACAGATACACCTGTTCTTATTAATGACCATGAGAAATGAACACCTGTAAGCAAAGCTGTGCCTGATATCTGCATGACTGAGAGAAACAGTTAGATAAATGGATATATAAACAATTGCTCCATCAGTTGGAAACATCACAAGTTGAGAATATAAATACCTCAATTGAACCAAGGCTCCTTCTTCTTCTGGAATGAAATAAAATGTAATGCTAAGTATGAAAGATTCAAGTCTTCAACTATTTTCTTGCCTGTACATGTTAGTTAACTGGCACTTGCACTTTATGACACAAATATTTTTGACAAATATTCTTATGCAAAATATCATTCTAATATATTTTTCATACAGTTTTTATAACTACAGTCCTAGTCTAAGTTTTTTTTATACTATATATAAAACATTAACATTTCTCTATTTAACTACGTGATATTGTCTCATCCATTTTTAGTTACTGTATTGTGGTACAGTGGATATTGGCTTGGAACGAGAAATCGGGGAGCCGAGTTCAAATTCCAGTTGAATTCATTGCATTCACTTACGCGCAAATACCCTTGGGAAAGGTATTAATCCATCTCTTTCTTCCAGTTATGGGTTAATTAACAGGACAGATTGGGTTCTATAGCCTTTGCTCGCAACTAATCTACTACAGAAAGCAATGGCAACCTACTGCGGGATAATCTTCTGCCTAGTCAGTCATGTCTCTTTTGAGACATGATCGCCCAAGTGTTTACCATGTATGGCACTTAACTAACTAAAGAAACTTAAATAATAAGCAATATTACATCATCCACAAGTTTGATATACTGTAACAGAGTTTTGGTGAGATTGAAACCTGTGATGTTCTTCAGAATAATTTTCAGCGAGTTTTGCATGTTAAAAATGGGTAAAAAACATTGTTAATTTTTTTTATATTTATAAGCTCAGATAGTAACAAAGGGGTACTCAGAACATGAAATTTCAGTTTAAATGGGTTGTACCAAGACTGCAGTGTAAAATACTATAACCAAGAAACAAGCTTATGACTCTTATTCTAACTGAAGGGAAAAAAGATGTCTCAGAAAAAATCCCCTAGAGATAATCATATCATCAAATACATCGTAGCACAATCTCCAACAAGTTCTTGCAAATAGATTCAAGTTGCTCTGCTTCTCGGGTATGTTTACAGCACCCCCACCTCCCAATGCTGGGTGTGGCACAAGGTCATTTTAATGTGGAGAGCACCATATACTCATGCATATGGTGCAAGAAAAAAATTGGTTTTTACCCAACCTCTGTGACCACTCTCCCTTTGGCATCAGCATTACACCAACCCAATCTCTTTGGAAAGGTTAGAATTCCCAGAGCTGAGCATCTTCTGCCATCTAAGATGAGGAGAATCATAGTTCCACTTACAGTTCAAGAGATGTTAACCATCTCAGTATACCCTCACTGGCTAATGGTTAACTCCTGTGTCAGGTAGTTAATAATGATTCTCTGAACTACAGATGTGCTAATGTTGAGTGGTTTATACTTCTGGCTGTAACTGTCAATTTAGATCTATCTGTAAGAAAAAAATGAGAAAAATTTAAAACCTACCAGATTAAAAATTATATCAGAGAAACGCATACAACTTTGGTTAATATTATTTATATTTGAACAATTGTTCTCGTCTATTTTGGCTGTTGTGCCCCCAGCTTTGTTAAGGTATAAGTTGATCTGGGTAACTTTAAGAGAATTTTAAACTGAATCCTTTATTTAATCTAATTATGTGGACATTTTCTAAAGATATCTTATTCTTGTTTAGTACTGCCCAGTTATTTTTTACTGGGTTTATGTTTGGATTAGTTGGAAATCACTGTTACTATGTGACCAAATTCACAAACTAACATTTTAATCTACTAGAGTATTGTCCTGTAAAAGTTACCTAGACTGACCGATACCTGAAAAAGGCAGTAGAGCATGAAGGCTGAAGTTTTGCTGTCTTTATGTAAATAATGATAATTGCTCATCTCAGAAATTCAGAAACTGACCGAGATGCTAAGAAAAGGTACTGCAAGCAATAGAATATCAAGTAACACCTAGAATATGTATTTTTATTGCTTAATGATAGATTGGTACCTCTAGAACTGAAAAACTTTTTTATGGAGAGAGTCAGACTATCTTAAACTAATATACTAAACAGTTCAAAACAATTTAATGTCTTGTTAATAGACTGCTTTATAGTAAGTATTGACATTAGGGATTATTATTATTAAAGGTTACTAACTTCCCTCTCATATTTGTTTAAATTTGCTGAATATAGATATTTCAGTTTGATGGTTGTGATAGCAATGATGGTTGAGATTTTTAAACATTCAATTCAATAATGGTATTTGTGGTTGTTAGATATGTACATTTCACTTCAAATAATATACATATGCTAATAATATACATTGACGCATGTTTCCCCATTGAAATCTAGCAGCATTCAAAACCATTTTCAATTGTCAGAAAACCACCACCCCATTTCACCAAAAAAGACAGTAATAATACATCCATGTTTTGCTGAGAGCAGAATATCTATAGTATAAGTGAAAATTCCTATTTCTATTTAGAGAATGGTTGACAGTGTCTCAAACATGTTCCACATTAAATTTTCACCTACGCCACAGGGCGTATACATTTAATAATATCTCAAGGTGTTAGCATGTGTGTATATGCATTTGTGTATAGAGATGTGCTTCATAATATCTACATGTATTCTTGTCAAAGTGTTTGTGTGTTTGCACACAAATCAAAGACCTATATAGAAATACAATAATATACATTAGCAAAAACTCATACACTATAATACATACATCTATCTGTATCTACAAACTCTAGAACACACACAGTCATATACAAGCAGTAATCTATAAATGTACAGAGTGGAAAATAAATATTCAATATATCCCATAAAAACCTGTTTATTGCATTATTTAGCAACACACAGAGTAAGTGTTTAACTCAAAATTACACAACATCTCGGCTTCATTTTTACAGGAGTAAATGTAAGCAAATCTTAATAGATTTTCAATTAACTCACTAAACATAATTCCACAATCAGATATCCAAGGTCAATGTGCACATATGTATTTTTTGGCATGAATGCATACATATGTCATCAATGTATGATGTCTATAATAATATTTTTGGATCTACATCATATATGTCTATTAATGCCTTGCTTAATACAAAACAAAATAATAAGCTAAAGCTTAAAGAAGAAAATTTCTCTATTACCTGTAATAATCACCGCAAGGAATATATAGGAGCAACCTCAAGGATGTTAAATAAATGATTATATGAATACAAAAGGAATTCTTTTCCAAAACAGCACACAAAATGCTTTAGTTGCTCACCATAATGAGACTGAACAGTTTTGATTTAGAAAATGGTCCTCTAATTAAAAAAAAAACAATTTACTAAAACAAAGATATATTTGCATCCTGCTCTTACAAGGTTTTATCATTCTTGACAGATCTTCTATTATTACAATGTGGGGTATTTAATAACAAAACTGAAGGAAACATAAACAAAAAGAATCTAAATGAAATTGGTTAATTTATATACCCCAAAACATAAATAAAAAAGAAACCAAAAAAACATTTAAGTTTAGAATTATCTGCATTTTAGTCTCCATTGTGCATATGTGTAATCACATCAACTTAAACAGCAATTTAGTCCAATAAGGTCCTAAAAAATAAAATGCATCACACTTTTTCTTCCTAAAATACATGTTTATCTGTGTTTGTATATATATTTGTTTCTTTTTCATGTCTGCTATCAGTATTCTATCATCTGCATATCCTACATTGTTGAGATTTTGGCCGCTAATGACAAATCCTGGCAAGAATTTTATTTTTCTCAGAATGGTTTTGCTGTATAAGTTGAATAGATCTGGCGAGAAGACACATCCTTGTCTTACACGCCATTCTATTTTTGTATACCCGCTGAATTCACTTCCTATCTGTATGCAAGCAGTTTGCTGCCAATAAAGATTCTTGATTATTTTAACGTCTTTTCTAAAAATTTCAAGGCTGTCAAGCATCTCTATCAAGACTTTGTGGTGTACTTGTAGTGTACTTTGTCAAACACCTATGTGTAGTCTATAAAGCATGGCTAAAGGTCCTTCTACATTTGTATTGCTCTTTCAGATAGCATTATGAGCATGAATATTGCATTTCTTGTTCTGGTATCTTTAATGAAGCCACAGTGTTTTTGTTCTATTTCTGGGCCAATTCTGCTGCACACTCTGTTCATCAAAATCTTGGTGATGAGTTTTGTTATGTGCTTACTAGTTAGAATTTCTAATGTCAGAGCAGAATGAAAGAAGTATGTATTTGTGCACACATTTCAACATTAAATTGTTAATATCTTTTGCATGGGTAGCAGAAAAAAAGAAACAGAAGAAAATTAACAATTTAATATTGAAACACACATACAGGTTTATTTCATTCTCACCTCAGGAAGTAAATCAAGAGAGGGTGAAATGTATAGTCAAGTCAACAAAACAGCTTTCCACTTTCTGGGATTTATAAAATTTTAATTCGGATTTTATATCTTACTAACACACACACATACATACATATATGAGATCCTAACTTTTACTGCCTGATGGTTCACAGTGATTATGGTAAGATTTTTTTATTAGTTATATATTTCAGAAGTATATATACATTTGTTGAGAACACAGATTTTATATGTATTTACAACAGCAAAAAGTATTTAAAAATATAGAAGCTCTTATAAAAAATAAAAAATAAATAGAAACCAACCCTTAATAACATCAGTTAAAAACATGGCCACAATGTACTGGGCATATTCCGGAATTAAAAGCAGTACTGGCTGTTCAGCCAATGAGTGCCAAATGTTTTCTCATAAGGAAGTTACTAATACTACCATTACTATCAGTGTTTGCATATAGTCATAGACTAATGTTTTTATATGCTTGTGTGTGTGTGTATATATATATATATATATATATATATATATATAAATCTTGAATAAGTTCTCACTGTTTTCTAATAGATGACATTCCCAGAACTGCATGCATATAATTTCAGACAGTAATACATCTATAAGGAAGGACTATAAACAAGTTTGAAATTCAATGTATGTTATTTTGCAAAAATGTATATAGTTTTGTTTTTTATAGTGTTAAACATGTCTGATTTTGTGCCAAAGAAAGTATATTTGTGGGGAATTTTATTAAACTACTTTATTTAAAAGAAATATGCAGCTAAAGCACACAGAATTCTTGTTAATACTTACAGCGACCATGCTCTGTCAAAAACAACATCCAGAGATTGGTGTAGATGCTTCAAAATTAATGATTTTGATGTTGAAGATAAAGAACACTCTGGTACATCAAAAAAGTTTGAACACAAAGAATGAGAGGTATTACTTCATGAAGACACATATCAAGTGCAAGCTGAACTTGCAGAATCATGAGTTGATCACACAACAGTTTTGAAATATTAGTGTTAGGAATGATTCAAAAGCAAGGACATTGGGTGCTGTACAAGTTGAAGCTGAGAGATGTCAAATTATATCTTGTCACATGTGAACAGCTGCTTCAATTGCAGCAAAGGAAAGATTTTTGCATTGTATCATGACTGATGTTGAAAAGTGGATACACGATGATGACCCTATGTGTAAAAGATTGTGGGGTAAGCTGGGCCATGTATCAACATTGGCAACAAAACCAAATATCCATGTTTTGAAGCTTTTTCTCTGCATTTGGTGGAATCAGCTGAGAGTATTTTATTATGAGCTGTTCAAATTAACCAAAACCATCATGAGAGATCACTGTTGACTACAATTGATATTTCTGAGCTGATTATTGAAGAAAAAAATGGCAGCTATACAAGCAGAGACAACAAAGTGGTTTTGCAACATGACAACACTAGGCCACATGTTGCAAAATTAGTGAAAACCTACTAGAAAAATGCTTAAATTGGAAGTCCTACCTCACCTGCCGTATTCACTAGACAATACCTTATCTGATTATCACTTGTTCCAATTGATGGCACATGGCATGGCTGAGCGGCACTTTCATTCTTATGAAGATGCAAAAAAATGGGTTGACTTATGGTTAACCTCAAAAGATTTATCATTTTTTTGACATGGAATTCAAATGCTGCCAGAAAGATAGGAAAGAGTAGAGGCTAGCAATTGACAATATTTTCAGTGACATATTCCTAATTAATTTTTCAGTGACAATTCAAGATCATAATATAAATATATATTCAAGATCCTTATATATATATATATATATATGCAAAAGTTTGAAGTTTGAGGAATCAGTAAGTCTGTAGACTAACAATACAGCTGAATATTAATTTGTAGTTTTCACTTTATGTTTGATATATGTCATCTATGCAAAAGCTCTGAATTAAATGCATTGACAAGGAAGGAGATTATACTAAAAAATAGAAATAATTTTTTTAATAAAATTATTATTTGTTTAATAATATAATTTTTTTCAATGGTTTTTTTTCAGGCTTTGGATTTACTGATTTATCTACTTATTTAAAGTTGGTCATATCTGCTTATGTGTAGAATTTTTGATGAATGTATCTTAGTATATAATAATGTGTGCATATATATATATATATATATTATGAATATAATGCAAGTATGTATGCATTTAAAAAATATTTCTTTCCTACTTCTCTCTATTCCACTCTTACTTTTATATATATATATATATATAATGCTCACACACACAGAGAAATGCTTATATATATATATATATATATATATATATATATAAATGCATAGATATATATATAGAGAGAGGGAAGAAGAGAATAATGTTAATATATGTAAGTAACTGTTTGTGGATGTATTAATCTGTGTGTGTGTGTGTGTGTGTGTGTGTGTGTGTGTGTGTGTGTGTGTGTGCGATATTGAACATGGGGTTGTGCATATCAAACTTAAACCTCAGCAATCAAAATGTTCCAGCTGTGTAGTCATATAACATGAGCATTGGGCTTTTGTCCCTGTTGCTCCAAACCTGCTTTACTGTTCTCTTTTACTCATATTCACTCACTCTCCTCTTTGCACACTATTTTTCTCTCTCTTTATTTCCTAAAATTCTCTCATCCCACCTACTTTTCAGCAAAGTGTACACAAGAATACCTACCCTGTAGATAACAGTTGAATACATTTTGAAGCTTCTAAATATTGCAGAAGGAAACGCAGTGCCAGAAGCCAGTTTAGGACCCCTGTCCAGTTCTTCATCTACCTGTAAGCTAGTTGAACAACCAGGGGTTCAATATTTATCCTGAGGATATTATAGCAATAATGAATTGTTGAATTTGGCCAAGAAGCTGAACTAAAATTGCAGGTGTTGTATTGCTAATGTCTCATGGTAAATTTGTACCATTTATTGAAAAACATTCCCTTACCTTAAAATAAAAATATCAGCTATTTCTTATCAGTTAACTGGAATGGATTGAAAAACTATAAAAAGTTATTAAAATGAAAACGATAAAATTTTTATGCAATATTTTTTAACTTTAAAAATCAATATGTGAACAAATTTTTAATTTTGCTTTCATATGCATGGATTGATTTTAACTAAACTTTCATATCATTCCCACCTTTATCCAAGTTTTCTTTTTTAATTCAATTATTTAATGAAAGAACAATATAGTTGCAGCAAAATTCTGATCATAAGCTCTTGAAAAAGACAAATAGATACAGCTAAATTTTAAAGAGTTGTTAAGATTATTGAAGTCATTCTTTATTTTGCTTTTGCTATTCCTATAACGTGTTGACTGGTTCATTCTACAGCTTTCTTCAGGTTCTGTTTTCTACAGCAAAAAAATGAAGAGAATAAAATAAATACTCACATACTGAAAAATAGAGATGAAAAAAGAAAAAATATGTAAAAAAAACTTTTTAATTAATATTCAGATAAAAATATTTTAATTTTTGAAACAATACGCCTCAAAGTGAATTGTTTCTGCGATGAATTTAACTTAAAAGATCAAACAAAATCTTGAAATATTTTAGAAATATATTTTTAAATTGATGATCAGTAACCAATATAGCCAGAGCATTTAAAGCATCAGAACATTTCACAATGTATTAAATAGAACCATACTGTGACTGAGCAGTCAATAGTATACCAAATCAAATGGTGGAGTCTCCTACACAGGGAGATGCAGGTTCAAATCCTACTGAGGAGCATATTTTCATTATTAGGATTTCCCGAGTGCACAGGTTGATAGATATAATGCACTATTTAAAATACAAATGGAACATCTATTTCAAACACAGGTATCCACTAAAAGTAATGTTTGCAGAAATAAAAATATCAGATTAAAAATAAATGCACTAATTCTTTAGAAATCACAAAATATATACAGAGTGCAGTGGGTAAATTGTCACCATTTCTTATTTTAATGCATTTAAGTTGGTTGTTTTTGATTTTGTTGACTGCACAGTATATTAGGATCAATTGGACACTATCTGTAATAAAAAGAGCACCATCAAAAAAATTTGAAAATGGCACGCTGTACTGCTTTGCATTTACACCTGATTTCAAAGTGTTTGAATGTCAATCTGAGAACAGTGCAGACAATTTGGAAAGAGTTGGATGAGTCCAATGCAGAATATGAAAGTGTTTGAAGTGATCACTAGTGATGGTGATGTTATACCCCTATTTATCTTCCTACAGTGCCTCAGATTCAACACAGAGACCTTGAGGAGTTAGTGCTGCCATTGGTCAAATGGGTGCTTGCTGGAAGACCCTATGTCTGGCAACAGATCTCTACACTATGCCACACAAGCAGAAGAACCCAGTCATAGTTATGAGACAATTTCTGCTACCACATCATCCCTAACATCTGGTTGCAACACCCTTGATTATTATGTGTGAGGTGCAGTTGAGCAATAGACCAACAAAAACTCCTTGTAACACCAAAGATAAACTGAAGGCAAGGATTATGGCAGCATTCATTAACTTAAACAAGATCAGCCAGACTAGTTGAATCCAATGTTGATTTTATTGAATAAATTTACTCTTTATTATTCTAAGATGTTTTTGCGTCATTTTGGTAAATATATCTGAAAAATGAGATGTCATTGTCATTTTTAATTTTTGTGTAATTTAGATGACAATTCATCCATTGCACCCCGTATATACATAAGTGGATACTGAGGTCAACACCAAGTTTGCCCAACCTTCATGGCCTTAAGCTCTATCTTTGATATTGGGCATTTTTACTCATAATATTGCATACCACAAAACTATATCTTTAACATATATACTTGATATATACATATATATCCAAGTGAATAAAGAAACTAACAACGATCAAAACGTTAATTTTAAACCAAGCTCAATATATGTTCTAAACTATAACTTGTATACACACACACACACACACACACACACACACACTGATGTTTGCACTATATGAATATTAGAAGAAAAAGCTACATCTAAAATGTTTGGATTGGTATCCCCATCATAATTTCTTTTAAACATTATATTTATACTGATGCATTCTCTTGCATTCTTTTTGTATATGGCAAGGATAATAACAAAGAACTATTCATTTCATTTGGATTTATTTTATTAATTTTGACACGATTGCAATTAAAATTACATGTAATAATAATTCATCTTACATTGGTATTAAATCATTTTCAAATTTACCTTCTCATATTCAATATAATTGTGCTAAAAGGTTTGTCAGTTCAAGTTCTTAAGTTTAAGAATTTTGCACTTGAAATAGAATTTGAATTTTTAAGCCAATGTATTACTAATAAATTATAATGATTGGAAGAAAATTCTTTTATATTTGGGGGTATAAATTTGTTCAGGATAATATGAAGCCTTTAGAGATTCCCCTCAATGGTTAAGGCTATATAATGGAACGTTTCTATTCATGACAAAATAAAAAGCACTGGCAATTATACTTTAACAGTTTAGCCATTGGACTGAAAACTCAGAAATGTGAGTTTCTTATTAAATAAAAAACATTTTAATGCAGCTTAATAGTTAAAAAAAACAGGATCTACAATTATGTGGTTTAAGTTTTAATACAAATCTTGAAGGAATGAGGTTTAATGGTTAGACTATAAGATTTAAAGATAAGAGGAGTGACATTCTAATAAAATGAAAATTCAAATCTGAGCATTTGTCAGGTTTTAGAGTAGTAAACCTTTGGTTGAGAAAAGGCTAATTCTGATAAAGCAAAAAAGCATATAATTGAAAGGATAAAGAGAATTGAAATTCCTTTGTGATTAGAGTCTTCATGATGCTGTAGTTTTCCAAACTGTTAAGCAAATGCAGTTGGATTTTGCTTCTAAAAATGTTTTTTAGTTATCATTTTATTATGAAATGTAATGCATTATTATCACTATCCTTGGAGATTTTAATTTTCTATAATAACACATGGCATCAATAAAAGTGCTTAAGGGAATAAAGAAAGCAATTTCTCTTATTTTGTAAACTAGGGTATATGATTCATGCCTATCTGATAATATTCAATGTTATAAGACTAAAATGCAAAATTTCTATTCCCAGATGCAAAAATAAAAAAAAATAGGCAGTTAAATTCTTGGAATATTCAATTTGTTTATCTTGAAACCAATTAATATATTTCGGTGATTTTTAAAAATAAATATTCAAGTTCTTATAGCACAATTAATTCTATTGTTTACCCAAAACAGGCTAAAGAGCCACTCAAGATAAAGGACTGCTAAATGAGGATTTTATCAGGGCATACAGGTAAGGAGCAAGAGATGTGCATTGGGGTGCATTGGATATCGGCTCGGAACGAGAAATCGGGGAGCCGAGTTCGAATTCCAGCTGAATTCATTGCCTTCACTTACGCGCAAATACCCTTGGGAAAGGTATTAATCCGTCTATTCCTTCCAGTTATGGGTTAAATAGCAGGATAGATTGGGTTCCATAGCCTTGGTCGGCAACCAGTCTATTGCAGAAAGCAATGGCAACCTACTGCGGGATAATCTTCTGCCCAGTCACTCATATCTCTTTTGAGACATGATCGCTCAAGCGTGTATCACGTATGGCACTTAACTGACTGACTGAATGGTTGACCTTAGACTTGAAGTGGTTAAAATTGAAGTAATCAAGAAAGTATCCTCTCAGGAATTTGTTCCACAATTCTGAAGTTATGGGGGAAGAAGCTGTTCCTCACTAATGGGATATGAAAGGAATTAAGATATGAATGGAACCAGTGTATATGGTCTGGTAGATCCTAGCTATGAAGGTCTTGACTGGTGGAACCAAGAAGGCTGCAAGCAACATTTTTCTGTGGGAAAGAGGTTGCAGGGTGGAAAAGAAATAAATGCATTTTTATTCATACCAGCCGCACCAACCTAAATAAACTTACTTAATTTATATATTTTTTCACATTTTAATTAGAATTTGTTTCATCTGTATGTGAATAGTACTATTCACATTTTACTATGCACAAGAATAAACACACATGCATATATATGTTTCTCATCTACAGAAATTTTGAGTTAGGCCAACTTGAACATTGGAATCAAATGTGTACAAATATTAAAGGAAATTGGCAGCATGTTGCTCCTCTCAATGCTACCTTTATCTGTCACTGCTTGGTCATATGCAGTAAAGCATACATTGCTGTCCACTCACAGAAAGATGTGGTAATTGATGCTCTACCTCATGTTCCATCTGTTTGCAAAACATCTAGAAGCCTCGAGAGATACATAAAAGTTGAGCCCTTTTTTATTTTTCTGAGGCTTCATTTATCATCCATGACAAGAGAGCCCAGCACACACAGGCACACACACACTCACACATATATATATATATGTATATATATATATATAGAGAGAGAGAGAGAGAGAAAGAGAGAGAGAGAGACATACACACACACACACACACACACAAATTTTCAGTATAATATCCTGATATTCTGAAGCAAGACATTTTCTAGATTTTTGCTACTTTTTATATAGGTGCTTTTGTCACATGCTAAATGATTTAGATACAATTCATTATTTTAAATGTTGCAATTTAAACAACTTTTTGGATGTAGCAGTGGAAAGCTTTTATAACAGCAAATGATAAAATCAGGCTAAGTCAGAATCAATTGCAGAAAGGATTGAATCAAGTAAAATATGTTTGTCACTTCTAATACCAATATTCAAGATCAATATAAGCCACTCACTTCTAAAAGTGTTAAGTATGCTGAAAAGTGTTATGGTTTCAAATAGCAATCTATAAACCCAATCCAATAATCCAGAACCAGTTATAAAAACCTAATAAAACTTAAATATGTTGAAAATGTGCAATATTTCACCTAAGAACAATTAAAATCTATATATTTCTTATGCTTAATGCAAAAAAATATGTCCTTCTCATTGATTTTTAAATGCATGGTTATATTTTAAAATTCTGTAACTTTTAAAGATGTATTTAGTCACAATTGCTAATACTCTATAACTCTTCTTTCATTACTGCAGGTTTTTCACTACATAATTGGCCAAATTTTAAGCTTAAATATAAAAGAAAATTATTATAATTTTATGAAGAGAAAATACGTGCAAATATGTACCATAAACCTTTCTTTGTTTTAAAAGTTGTTTGTTTTTTTTCTTATTTCTATTCATTGGCAGAGCTAGATTGTGATCTGCTCCAGGCATCAAATTTCATTTTTTTTGTGTGTCTGTTTGTGGACAGCATTTAGGTGAAATAATATAGTGAAGTGGAAGGAGGGTTTTGAAAACGTAAACTCCAGAAGCAGTGGTGGCACCCTAAATTTCCAGGAACCAGTTCTATAAAGACAGGTAATGTTTAGGAACCTATTTAGCTTATTTTCTTTTCAACCTGAGAATGGAAACAAATCACTTTGTCATATCAAAAAGAATCAACTCATTTTGATAACTTAATAGAAAACATTTATTCATGAAGATATTTCCAGATTGAAATTCTGTTCTCATTAATTTTCGATTCAGAAGTATGATGCTTTTTGACTCTAATACCATCAACTGTGTTATGGTTTCTTAGTCACCTATGAACTGAATTGCTGTAGTCCTAAAGAACTAATGGCGACCTATCAAATTTATTACTAGAAGATTTGTGACATTTTTAACTTCAAAATGGTAGAAGGCATATGTTTATTAAAGTTTTACAATGTGTGCATGTGAGCATAATGCAACTAACATTTTACATAGGCCATTGTCTACTAACGTATAAGATTATTTTCAGATAATCCCACAACCAATTCACAAAGCTTTTATAATTTTAAGAATTGGTTGGTGCAAACTGGTAAGATGCCACCATTGCTCACAGGTTAAGGTGAGGGCAAGAGAGATAAGGGAAGGCAGTAAGCATTTTACCTTATGAGCTTATTATGAATGGCTGGCAGAAAGTCATGTGGGAGTCTTATCAGAGGGAGAAAAACTTCTAAGAGCCTCAGTAATTGTGGAGAACCATGATCGGAGAACAAAAACATGTTGCTATAAGTAGATGTTGTTCAGCTTTAGAATGCTTAGAAAGGCAGCAAATTCTACAACCACAATGGGGGAGAGGCAAAAACACAAGGTATGTTGCTTGTGTTTTTTATGAACCTCAGTATGCTTTAGAAATGTGAAAGGCTGTCTAATATAAGAAATGAGTAGCAAAATATGGTTGGTTGGTTGGTTGTTTTGATTTTATGGCATATCAACCTTAGCGGGTCATTTAATGCCAACTAAATTTTATTTATTTATTGCTGGTAATACCTTTTTCTTTCAACAATTTATTGCTGTTTTTATAAGTTTTGTGTCTAGTAATACTTTTTTCTTTTCAAGTATCAAGTTTCATTGGGATTTGTTTTTAAGGGCAGGGTCCCCAAGTCCTACCCTGTTATTTAACCCATAATTGGAGAGAAAGGACGGATTAATACATTTCCCAAGGGTACCAGTGCTTAAGTGAATGCAAGGTATTCAACTGGAATTCGAACTCGGCTCACTGATTTCTCTTTCTGAGCTGATATCCACTGCACCACAACGCACCTCCGTCACTAAGCACTTACAGCACCTGGTATTCCCAAGCAGTCACCCATCTAAGTACTGACCAGGCTCAATGTTGCTTAACTTTGGTGATTGAGCGAGAACTGGTGTATTCAACATGATATGGCCGTAAGCCACAAAATATGGTTACACTGGTGTAACCATATAATAATGAAATAGATAATAGAGATTAATAAAAAAAAAAAGCAACAAAATGTAACATATCAGTAATAAATGTAAATGTTAAACGCATTGCAAAATACATTGGTAATTGGTTTGCTACCAAATATTTTTTTAAATGTAAATTTCTATCTTGGAATTAAGATATTTTTATAACATTAATGAAAAAACATCTTTTTTTTTATCTATAATTGTTTTTTCTTTTCAATGACAGGCAAGAAAATTAAAAACTAATACCAAGTTTGTAATACTAAAAATATTCATATACTTATAAAATTTGTAGTATTCAGACAATTCAAGCAGTTATTTCTTATTTTGTTATTTATTGGAGTAGATAGATCCATTGGAGTAGATAGATCTATCTATCGCCCGGTTCACCCACGTCTATTGAACAGGTTAAGAGGCTTATCCCTTGTTCCCTGTTTAGGATGTGGTTTCTGGCTTTCTCTTTTCCAATCTTCTCACTTTTTTTTTTTTTTCAATTGGAGTAGATAGATCTATCTATCGCCCGGTCCACACTCCACCCACGTCTATTGAACAGGTTAAGAGGCTCATCCTTTGTTTCCTGTTTAGGATGTGATTTCCGGCTTTCTCTTTTCCAATCTTTTCACTATTACGTAGCCCCCTGCACATCAGTGGCATTACCGTCTTGCTCGGGGTGATATGATTAAAAAAAAAAAAAAAAAAAAATATGTGTGTATGTACAATACTTGTCATAATTATTAGGCCATTCCAGTTTTTAAAAAAATTATGTATTTCATACTATTTTTAGTATTTATTGCCAAGTGGATAATTCTAAATAAAAATAGAATGGTTCTTTTGTTATTATTACTTTGCAAAATTTTACAAGGTGGCCAGGAAGCCTTTGCTTCAGCCAGCCAATAAGAAGAGACTAGCATGGGGCACCAGAACAGTTCATTTCATGCACATGTTATTGTGCAGTATTAACAAAAGAACAATTCTATTTTCATTTAGAATTATCCACTTGGTAATAAATACTAAAAATAGTATGAAATACTTTTTTTTTTTTCAATTGGAGTAGATAGATCTATCTATCGCCCGGTTCACACTCCACCCACGTCTATTGAACAGGTTAAGAGGCTCATCCTTTGTTTCCTGTTTAGGATGTGATTTCTGGCTTTCTCTTTTCCAATCTTTTCACTATTACGTAGCCCCCTGCACATCAGTGGCATTACCGTCTTGCTTGGGGTGATACGATTAAAAAAAAAAAAAATATGTGTGTATGTACAATACTTGTCATAATTATTAGGCCATTCCAGTTTTTAAAAAAATTATGTATTTCATACTATTTTTAGTATTTATTGCCAAGTGGATAATTCTAAATAAAAATAGAATGGTTCTTTTGTTATTATTACTTTGCAAAATTTTACAAGGTGGCCAGGAAGCCTTTGCTTCAGCCAGCCAATAAGAAGAGACTAGCATGGGGCACCAGAACAGTTCATTTCATGCACATGTTATTGTGCAGTATTAACAAAAGAACAATTCTATTTTCATTTAGAATTATCCACTTGGTAATAAATACTAAAAATAGTATGAAATACATAATTTCTTTTAAAAAAATGGGGTGGCCTAATAATTATGGCCAGTCGTGTACATGTGCATTTAGTTGAATTATTTCCCTTCCACACTGGTTATAAAATACCAAGGGTTGCTTTTGTAATACCTCATAGAAATATTAAAATGAAAACATTGAGGATTGTAGATTTTACAAGCTCATTGAATAAACTTTTTATAATGAATAAGCAGAAGTGAAAGAAATATAGTAACTAAAGTTAAAGAGCAGATACACCTCAGAGCAGAATTTTTGTAGAGCAGAATTTTTGTACCAACTGAAAGAAAAATTAAAAATTAATTATTCATCTTTGGTACTTTTCACAAATTTTTCAATGGAACTTTTGAACAACGTTTCATGCCAAAAATATTTAATGAAACATTGCTGAGTATCAACGATATCTCAATTGCATAGATTTGACAGATTTTGCAAGTTCAATAAACTGACTCTCGAGATTCAAAGGAAGTAGAAGATATTGTGAAGACTGACATTCAAATAAAAAAAAACATTTATGCTGCCAACATGATTAAGAGAAGAATCATTCCATTCATTTTTCAATCATTTTGTTTACTATTTTGTTATTGCTGATTTCAAAAGATCTGCAAGAGTGTGCTAAAAATATATAAGAAAAACTGGTGCAGCAGAGGTTTCTCTTCTCTGTGAATATTGGACATATTATAATAGAAAATATAGCTAGAATAATTTTAATCAAAAATTGAGAAAGCCTTTGGGAAGTTCTTTGTACAAATGAGAATTAAAAGAATGTTTTGCTAATTTTTTTAGAAGGCCAATCCTAACTTAAAATCAGACTATTTATTTGGCTATTTGAAATGTCTTTCATTATTTTAGTTTTTAAAAGATTTTATAGTCTACATCAAAAATGCTAAATAAAAAAAATATAAGCACTTGTTTAAGTCAATAACATTTTTTATAGGTTTAATGAGAAATAATGTCAAAAGATTTACAAAGGTTGATAATATACAAAAGGATGCTGAAAAGTTCATGGTTAAACCAAGTAGCCCTTCCTCTGTTGACCAATCATTTTGTGAGAATTTGACCAGTGGTTTGGTCTGAAACATTTCAGCATCTCATATATATATATATACATATATATATATATATATATATATATATATATATATATATATAAGGTATTTAGGCAACAGGAATTAGTCCAAACAAGTTTTGTTAGATTCAACCAATAAGATCTGTCTTTTGTCTGTTTAATTTTTCTTTAGGTGGTAAAATATTTATCAGGGTTCCCTCAAAGTATTTCTTGGGTAAAGAATTAGGTTCTTTTTTAATTAGGGTGGCATCTATAAAATCAAAGTGATGGTCAGTTTTGTTCCCACATATTATGAGTGAGTTTAAAGGGTTGTCTCAATGTAGGTCTTCCTCATGTTCATAGATATAGGCCTTTAGATTTATAGTGTCTCATCAATGTAACTGTTTCTATATTGCAAGAACTTTATTTGATAAAGTTTTGTTAGATTCAATAAATAAGACCTTTCTTCTGTCTGTTTAATTTTATCTTAAGACCTAAAAGCTACTTCAAGCTACATACTGTAAGCAGATAGAGTGTCTTTTGGGCCTGAAAGTCACTTGCTTTATGTAATACAACTTTACTGGCACTTCCCCTATATTTTAATTATTGTGCACGCTCTTTTTATTCCATGATTCAACTCTGAAGAATGAAAAATGATAACTGATCATGTTTTGTTTCTTTTCTTTTCATTTTCCAATTTACCACTTTATGGTAATTATATTGTTTCTCTTTTCTTGGATTTTGTTTCCTGATTACGTTGTTTATAATATGTCCATTTTTACAACAACAATAAAATACAGAGCCAATGTGTGAGATGTACTGGCAATGTTTCAAGCTCTATAATAATGCATAAGATTACAATGATCTTTATTTTACAGCAGTGGACAATACAAATAATTGCTGAAAATTCTTGGCTTTACCCATTTTCCAAAATCTAACTAAATGACTAAATAGTAAACTGATTAAAAGGACTTTTTGGTTTGGCTGAGAACTTTTCACTACTCCTTCATATCAAACAACACTAATACTCTGAGTCTCACTAATTACTCTGTAAAAGTTTCTTCATACATAACAAAGTGTAAAATTACTATTCTCACCAGACTGTCAACTATGTCCTATTGCCCATGTTAGTGATCTTTGTAGTGTCTCATCAGTGTAACTGTTTCTATATCTAAGTGATATCTTTCATAAGTTGTGAAGTGGTTCCATTGTGCTCCTTTGGCTGATTTGAACTGTAAAGTTTGCATATGTCAAATTCAATCTGTTTGTTTGCTTTTGTCACTTCAATCCATACCTAAGGTCAATGGTTAACAAAGGGGTTTAAAATAAAGAGTAATAATATTGATTGATATTACCTGATTTTATTCTGTTTTCTATTAAAGGAATTTACTTTTTTTCCCACTGATATATTTCATTAAGGTAGTGACTAAAATGTTCAGGAAGGAGACAAAAGTTGCTCAGATCTACATTGTATCACATTACACAAGATTTTCAGACAATGATATAATTTTCTTGAATCTATCTGGTTATATTTTCAATTCTGGGATTACCTCATTAGATAAGATCATTTCTTCTTTTTCTTCCTCTACTATGTGCCAGGTCCCTTCAGGATGTAGGTGATCATGGCTTTCCACATCTCCTTATCCCTTGTAGCTCCTAACACCCTTTCTCTTGATAACACTCCCAAACCCTGCTCTGCTAGCTATTTGCTCATACCCATCAAGTATGTCATGCATTGCTTTCCCCTGGCTCTCTTTCTTTCTATCTGTCCTGTGAGCATCAGATTCTCCAAGTCCTCCTTCCTCATTACATAATTCAGAAACTTCAGCTATCTCTTCCTGATGTTAAGTATACATTTCCTTTTTGTTTCCATCCTCTCCAAAACTTCATTGATAACATGTCAGCAACTTGAGTGGGTCTACGAAAAGTTGAAGCAAAAGTACCCAGCTCTCATCAACCAAAAGTGTGCCTTGATGCAGCAGGACAATGCCAAGCCACACACCGCCAGGAAGACCAAAGACAAGTTTGAAGAGCTGGACAGCATTGAGGTTCTGCCACATCCAGCTTACAGTCCTGACTGTGCTCCATCAGATTACGGCCTTTTCCGCTTAATGCAACACTTTCTGAAGGGCCGCCGATTCGACTCGTTTGATGCATTCGAGGAAGCATGTCAAGAATTCTTTGATTCGATGCCAGCTGAATGGTACTTTGACCAGATTCGAAAGCTTGCAGATCGATAGCAGAAAGTCTTGGAAAATGATGGTCTTTATTTTGAGCAATAATTTTTGTTGTTTTTGAGAGTAAAATTTCAATTTTTTGCAAGTGTTTTCTAGTAACCTTAGATTACTTGGCAAGTAAAATTTCAAGTTTTTGCAAGCGTTTACAAACTTTTGAGACAACCTAATATCTTAAATTCTTTAAGTATGGATTTTATAAAAGTTGATGATATAATATATTGTGGTTAACATGTGTTTTTATAAATGGTAAAATATTTATCAAGATTCCTTTAAAGTATTTCTTGTGTAAAGAATTAAATTCTTTTTTAATTAGGGTGGCATTTATAAAATCAAAGTGATGGTCAGTTTTGTTCCTGCATGTTATGAGTGAGTTTAAAGGGTTGTCTCAATGTAGATTATGAAATTTTTCCACCAATCTAGTACTGTGCTTAAATTCATAAAGTCTAAATACCACAGAAGAAAGTTTATCAGAACAATTACCATGAAAGTATTTATAGAAAAGGCACAGGGAAACTACATTACAATGGTGAGAAAGTGAATGAAGGTGAGATGTTAGGACAGGTGCAATGACATTGCAGATTCTTCTCTAGATTTTATCAAGAATCTCTAAATATATATAAGTCTATGACAGGGTTTAAATCCTTGAATGGCAACCTTCTAATGATAGTGTCTCAATAAAAACTCTCAGTCAACTTAAACTGCTGAGTGTATCAAGAAGAAAACTTTACCTCAAATCATTATGACAAGTTATTTGTCAGGCAGGACCCACCTTGCTTTGTGCAAGATTAGTCCTGGTTCTGCCTTAACAAACTTATAGCTGTGTATGTATGTGTATTACAAGCAAAATGATCAGTAACTTTGCAGTAAAATTCTGGCTTTCACTGACTTATCAGCAACTGTTACTGACTGCTTGATGTTATGTGCACATTAATCATTTTCTAAATTTACTCTATTTTATCTGGGAATGTCCTATCATTTTATTATGAAAAGATATTATTGCAAATGGAATTCTGCATATCAGAAGTACAGGTTTCCCAGGTTTCAAAGACAAATGTCAACTGTTCTTTAGAATCTTTTTTATAAAAGAGGAGCTGATTTTCTGTCTATTGCACAATGACCTCATGTAAATTTGCATGCATGTATATAATGCATATGCATATTTTCATGTTGTGAATGATGACTTACATGTGCTTGTACTATTTAATGAATGTGTGTACAATTTTTTTAATCATTTCCCCTTTAGCAAGGTAATAAAGCCACTAAGACACAAGGGGTTACTGAGTGTGAGATAATAAGAAAAATATTATTAAGGACTGAAAAAAGTTTTGTCTTTGAAATAAGACATTGCAATAATACAATCCTCTTACACTTAGTCTGGACAATTCCTACCCTGGAATGGGCAATAAAATCATAACATTGAAAACAAGAAAAAAATACTTGAAAATCTTAAGAAATCAAATAATTGTATGAATTCTTGAAATTATATGGAATTTTGAAAATTATTATGTAATAAATAGAAATATTTATTTACAGAGTTTTTAAAAAAATTTTCAGAAATATATTTAAGTCTGTCTTTGAATTAAAATATACATGCACATAGAATTTGAATGAAACTGAAATGTATATCTGTGTCATAGGAGTTAATTTTCCTTTCTGTCTGGCAACAGAAAAATAGTATAAGCTGAAATGTGGAACTCTTAGAAGTGTTTTGTAGGATTCCTATAGATGTGCATTATGGTGCAGTGGATATTGGCTCAGAAGGAGAAATTGGAGAGGCGAGTTCAAATTCCATTTGAATTCGTTGCATTCACTTATACTCAAATGTTCAGTATTAATCTGTTTCTTCCTTCAAATTATGGGTTAAATAACAAGATAGATTGGGTTCTATAGCTTTGGTTGGCAACCAGACTACCGCAGAAAGTAATGGCAACCTACTGTGGGAAAATCTTCTGCCCAGTCCATCATGTTTCGAAATAGATATGATTGCGCAAGTATGGCTCTTAAGTGACTGACTAATATTTAAGCTGAATATCTTGTAATAAATGCAATATTTCAAATGGAAAAGCAATTTAAATCTTATCATCTTGCTGTCAATATCAGTCAAGTAACAGGTATTGAACTATTGAGTATAAATTCACTAAATCATCTCTAAAGTGCTTTATAATACAAATGAAATAAATAATTTATTACACTTAAATTGTCTACTTTTATGTTTTGTGTCCCTTCTGATGATAAGGGCTTTTCACAACATTCTGTCCTTTTTAGCTTTTAGAATTGTCTTTTTAATATCTCTTCTACTCCTTTTATTGCCATTCACACAAACTCATCAAACAGAGTTTCACTGTTTCCTTCTGTCCCTTTATTATGTCCTGTAAGTGTCAAATTTTCCAAGCCTTCTTTCTTTATCATTCTTCCCAGAAATAACAGCTATCATTTTCTGATTCTAAGTACAAAAAAGTGTCCTTTTTATTTCCATTTTACTTAAATCTTCCTTGTTGCCTACATGCTACATACATGGTATTCTCAGCATCTTTCTGGAGAACCACATTTCTCTTGCCTCAGATATTTTAAATTTTGTACAGAATAATTTTTTATAGAGATAAACAATGCGAACCTTGACTCTTTGGATTACACACCACAGCTGGGAACATTTCAGAATCTCAAATAACAGCTGAAGAAATAAGAGATGTCAAATTCAATGAAGTGCTTATTTTGATTTTTTTGACTCTTCTTTGAATATGAACCTAGCCACTGACCCCAATCTCTAGCACATTGATTTGAAAAATCATTTCTTTTGTGTGTGTGGATGTGTGTGTGTGTGCGCATGCATGCATTTGTATATGTGTGAAAAGCTTTGTATAACACAGTGATATGTTTTTGCGGGCAATTGCAGAAAGAGAGCAAACTTTTTTTTCTTGTGTGGTGGTAGAAAGAAAAAGAGAAATAAAAGAAAACAAAAATTGTAATATCAACATTCCTGACATTCTTGACTGCAAGTATTTAAAACAAACTTTTCAGGCATGAACATTTTAAAGAAGACAATGTCATAAGATATTTTCCAGTTATATAATAGAGAATGTGTTAAAATTTTCAAAATTTTAAAGATCTGCTGTTTCACTTTTCTCCTGATATATATATATATATACAATTCAAAAATTTTATTACTTTTACATGTAAAAACTTAGTTGAGCCACTCTACACTTAAGAACTGAATTCCATTTCAGCAACCCTAATGAGAAGATATACATGACTGCTATTCCAGGTATTTTTTTTTTTAATCGTATCACCACAAGCAAGGCGGTAACGCCACTGATGTGCAGGAGGATACGTAATAGTGAAAAGATTGGAAAAGAGAAAGCCGGAAACCACATCCTAAACAGGGAACAAGGGATGAGCCTCTTAACCTGTTCAATAGACGTGGGTGGAGTGTGAACCGGGCGATAGTTTAGTCTATCTACTCCAAATGAAAAAAAAAAGTGAGTAGTTTGGAAAAGAGAAAACCGGGAACCACATCCTAAACAGGGAACAAGGGATGAGCCTCTTAACCTGTTCAATAGACGTGGGTGGAGTGTGAACCGGGCGATAGTTTAGTCTATCTACTCCAAATGAAAAAAAAAAGTGAGTAGTTTGGAAAAGAGAAAACCGGGAACCACATCCTAAACAGGGAACAAGGGATGAGCCTCTTAACCTGTTCAATAGACGTGGGTGGAGTGTGAACCGGGCGATAGTTTAGTCTATCTACTCCAAATGAAAAAAAAAAGTGAGTAGTTTGGAAAAGAGAAAACCGGGAACCACATCCTAAACAGGAAACAAGGGATGAGGCCTCTTAACCTGTTCAAAAGACGTTGGTGGAGTGTGAACCGGGCGATAGTTTAGTCTATCTACTCCAAATGAAAAAAAAAAGTGAGTAGTTTAGAAAAGAGAAAACCGGGAACCACATCCTAAACAGGAAACAAGGGATGAGGCCTCTTAACCTGTTGAATAGACGTTGGTGGAGTGTGAACCGGGCGATAGTTTAGTCTATCTACTCCAAATAAAAAAAAAAGTGAGTAGTTTGGAAAAGAGAAAACCGGGAACCACATCCTAAACAGGAAACAAGGGATGAGGCCTCTTAATCTGTTCAATAGACGTGGGTGGAGTGTGAACCGGGTGATTGTTTAGTCTATCTACTCCAAATGAAAAAAAAAAGTGAGTAGTTTGGAAAAGAGAAAACCGGGAACCACATCCTAAACAGGAAACAAGGGATGAGGCCTCTTAATCTGTTCAATAGACGTGGGTGGAGTGTGAACCGGGTGATAGTTTAGTCTATCTACTCCAAATGAAAAAAAAAAGTGAGTAGTTTGGAAAAGAGAAAACCGGGAACCACATCCTAAACAGGAAACAAGGGATGAGGCCTCTTAATCTGTTCAATAGACGCGGGTGGAGTGTGAACCGGGTGATAGATAGATCTATCTACTTCAATAGATATTAAAGTTATGATGTGTTTGTGTTCTTTTTGCACCATTTCTAACAATTCTAATTTATTTTTAAATGTCTATACAGTAGTGTTCTGAAGAGTAAATATAATATAAAAATTTTAAAATCAGCTCTGTATTCTGTACATTACTTCCACACTGTAAATACAGTACATGCAAATTTTTACTTTTTCACTTTATTTTTATTTATTTTGAAGAAAGAGAAAACAAATGCAATCTGACTTTTAATAAAGTATCATCTACTTGAATAAAAAAAAAATGAGATTTTATAAATCTGGAGGTTGTAAAACCAATAAGTCATTAAGCGAGGAGTGGCTGTGCCTGAGAATGAACAGGTAAAGAATTGTCAGAATTCATCAAACAAAACACATTAAACTCAGCAAAGATACTTAGTTCACTGACATTACAAAAATGTAACTTCCATCTTTTTGGCTTCCTTTTCATTTCCTTTTAATGTGAATTATACAATAAAATGAAAAATACATCACAGGAAATTCTATAAAAACTCAAAATGGCTTCTTTTCATAAATTTGTTGAACACTTAATGAGTAAATGTCAATTATGCTGTTGCTTTATTTGATGTTAAGTTTAATTTATGTCAGTATAATATCAAAATGAGGCTACTAATGTCTGAATTTTAAATTTACTGTAAAATAGAGATATCATACAAGACCTGAAATAATCATAGACTATCATATCAGTCAGTTAAAATTTTATACACACACACATACACACAGACATATATATATATATATAAAATAAATAAAATGTTCAAAAACTTATCTTCTGAATCCATTATTTAATTACTGTAATATACATACATATATACTTCTTAATATTGAACACTTTATTTACAAAATTTGCTGGTCTTAAATACATTATCCTCCAGTAACTTGCTAGTTAACAAGTTATTTTTTCAGTTGTAAATTATATGATATATATATATATATATATATATATATATATATCAGACAATGACTGTCTATTATGTTTAATCATGTTTAGAACCAGTATAATAAAAAAATATCCAAATGTTGGACAATTTTTGTCTTTATTTTCACCTGAAATTAAAGCCAAAATATGATGTTTAGAATGGCTCATGCTTAAACATAATAGACATTCATTGTCTGTTATATTTAAAAATATATGTTTAGAAAATTATCTGCTACCTCAATACACTATATATATATATATATATATATGAGAGCCAAATTTGACTTCCAGTCAAATTTGCTATATTCACTAACATCTGAATACCTTTGAGAAAGGTAGGAATCTATCTCTTCTCCATCAGCCATCTATGGGTGAAATAGTAGGGGAGACTAGGCTCTTTAGTCATACTTGACCACAAGTCTAGGAGAAGGATAATTAAAAATTCAAAACCTGAGAAGAAATTTTAGGGACCTCTTTATTTAGTTCTTTCAAAAATGTGGTTGGTTCACAACTTTTACCCCGATGATAAAATCTTATGTATGTACAAGTAATCTGACTGTTCAGTTTTAGGAACTGAGTTATTGGATATGTTAAAGATGATGGAAAAGTCCATAACAGTTTGTATTATATATATATATATATATATATATATATATATATATATATATATATTATTTCTTTGAAACTCAGTCAGTTGTGGCATACATGATACATGCTTGGGTGATTATGTTTTGAAATAGACATGACTGACTTTGCAGAGGATTTTCTGGCAGTAGGTTGCCATTACTTTCTGCAGTAGACTGGTTGGTAACCAAGGCTACAGAAACCAATCTGTCTAGCTATTTAACCCATAACTGGAGTGAAAAGAGACAGAGTAATACCTTGCCTAAGGGTATTTGCATATAAGTGAATGCAACAAATTTAAATGGAATTCAAACCTGGCTCTCTGATTTCTTGTTCCAAGCTAATATCTACTGCCCCAAAACACACATCACTGTAACTACTCTACCAAATAATAGGAAAACAAGTAAATCCTAAAGACTACACTGTCAGCCATTTTTTAGAAACACGGTGGAAAATAGCTCCACACAAAAACAAACAGCAAATGCCAGACTTATTCTATGCTCAAATGACTTTAGAATATAATTTGTGTATACTTGTGTACTGTCTACTAATATCAAGAAAACCAGAGACAAGGACAATGGCATCCAGCAGAAGGAGAGCAGAAGAACAGACAAGAAGTAGATTTGAAACTTTCTTAAGCTTCTCAAGAACAAAATTGTAAAGGATCCAACAATATCTATGGGTAAGATTGCTGCTGAGCCAAAATTGGATACAAAGTCTATAAGAACTGCTGCGCATGATGGATCAGGGCTTAAATCATATGCCCAATATAGAGTCTATAATAACCAAAACTGGAAAGACATAAGAATGTTCTCAGACATTACAAGAATCAGGAAGCCATTCTTAAAATATTCTCTGTTTTTAGTATATTTTGAGTGAACTCTGTATTGAAATTATTTTTTAATAATTACTCCTGTTGTATCTTTGAGAAAGGTACAATAATGAATTGTGCACCTCAGTGGTAAACTACCAAATATGGACATCATAGAGCAAACCGGATTATTCTGTATGAGAGTGTCACTGAGAAATTAGTCTATTGCATATATACATGACCATACATACTCCTTGCTAATCAGTAGCTATGACTCTTATAACAGAGAAACTCATCCATCCTATTGTACCAGAAAGGCAGCAGGATATTCCACTATAACAATTCTGAAGCAAGGAGATAAAGTTATTAACATGCAAAGCATTACTACATGTAAAAGAATGTAAGAAAAGAATATCATTATTAAGGAGAGAGAATGATAAAAGAACAAGAATTAAGAAAATAATGATTGATACTGCATTTAAATCAAAGTTACTGGAAAACAAGAGGCCAGAAGAGAATTACATTCATTTATATATATATATATATATATATATATATATATATATATATTATAAATTATGTTTTAGAACATGTACGTAATTTTTTCTATATATGTCCTCTCCTCTACAATCATATGTTTGTTTCAACATTTCGTTGAAACAAACATATGATTGAATATTTCGTTGAAACAAACATATGATTGTAGAGGAGAGGACATATATAGAAAAAATTATGTACATGTTCTAAAACATAATTTATAATAAATAAATAAATATATATATATATATATATATATATATATATATATATATAAATGGAAGGAGAAAGAGAGAGAGAGAGTCTTGTAGTCCCCATTAATATCAGTAGCAGCTCTTAAACATAATATCATAACCAGTTCTCGAATATAAAGACACATGAAGGCTAAGGTAACACACTCTCCCTCACTCTCTCTCTCTCTCTCTCTCTCTCTCTCTCTCTCTCTCTCTTTCTTCTGGGTTTTCCTCTTTTGAGTCGGTGACATGGATTTTCTACTCTGAAGCTAAAAGAGCTGTTAATGCTTCACACCAACACAGTAAGTCCCACTCAAGCATAACCAACCAAATTGCATAACCAACATTTTGTTTGTTATGCAATTTACTTCTAACTAAAGAAAAACTTGTTTTAAATTTTCCTTTTTTTAATTTTCTTTTAATAAGTGTAACCTTGCATTTCAAATCAATTAGTCTGTTATTTTGTGCATGTACTATTTCTCACCAAGATTGCTTTATGTACTATAAAATATTCCTGTAGGAAACCCTACACATTTAATTATTGAAGTAGCTCATCACTAATGCCTGAAGATTGTGCCTCTGGGTGTTGACCTTAATATCCACTTTTATATGCTCTATCCCCGATATTAAACACTTCAACACATTAATATAACATGCATAAAAACTCTATGTGTGTGTGTGTGTGTGTGTGTGTGTGTGTGTGTGTGTGTGTAGTAATGGAATTCAGTGTTATACCAGGTAACATTAATATTAACCAGCTGACAAGTTTTAAGATATATTTACATATATATGAGCAATATATTGTCATAGTATCAGCTCATAATGTCTTACCTTATTAAAGATTTTGGTAAGAATACCTCCTATACCCAGTCTTTTCTTTCATTTTCAGTAACCCTCTGCATACTAGTGGAATTCCCACCTTGCTTGGAATAAAAGGATTAAGAAAAAAAGAACTTGTTTTAAGGACATCATGTTTTATTGTACAACTAAACTAATTATACCACAAGTCTTTTTATTTACGATAAAAGATAAATACCTTACATCCATAATATCCTTTATGTTTGAATAAATGATTATTTTATGTTAATATAGGCTTTTAGACATGATCTTCCTTGGTTTTCAAACATTGATTTTACTAAGTTTTCTGCTCTTATAACTTTAAAATTACTTGCAACAGTTTTCATTGCTTGCTCTAGATCTTCTTAGCTTGAATATTATTTTTCATTTACACATACAGCCCTTTTAATGATAGACCATAGACCACAAATTTGTACTGAATTATTATCTGGTGATGGGAGGAGCCATTCCATTAATTTGTGGTCTTTCAAATATATTTTTGACAATGTGGACAATGATCACCTTTGCAAAATATGAAAAATTCTTACATGAATATACTCTTTAGCATCTTGATTGTAATCTGTCTACATCTTCTTCTATGTGCTGTGTCCCTTCAGAACAAAGGCGATCATGGCTTTCCACATCTTATTCCTTGTAGCTTTTAACACCCTTTCTCTTGTAACCCCTTCCAAACTCTTCTCTGCCATCAACTTGCTCAAGTCCATCAAGTATATTATGCATTGCTTTCCTCTGTCTCCTTTTCCCTCTGTCCCGTGTGTATCAGATTCTCCAAGCCCTCCTTCCTTATTGCATATCCCAGAAACTTCAGCTATCTTTTCTTGATGTTAAGTATCAATTTCCTTTTCATTTACATCCTATCCAAAACCTTGTTGTTGCTAACATGTTTGGTCCATGGTATCCCTGGCATCCTTCTGTAAAAGAACATTTCAGTTGCTTCAAGTCTTCCTTCATCTTCATGGCATTCACATTGAGCTAGCATGCAGAATGAATCAGAAAGAGATCTAATTGCAACAACAAAGTATAACAGAAATCTGACATTTCATGTTAACAGATATATTTACCAATATTTACACAAAAAATTCTTGAAATACTAAAGAATAAATTTATTCAATAAAATTGCTACTGGTCTCAACTACAGCCTCCTGATGACTTTGGAATCTCCCGCATCTCTTCTGAACAGTCTCCTTGTTTAAATTGGTGAATACTGTCATAATCCTTGCCTTCAGTTCATCTTTGATGTTACGAGGAGTTTTGTTGGTCTCTTACTCAACTGCACACCACACATAATTACTTTCTGAGGAGTTTGATATAAAGAGGTGATGTGAAATTGCCTAACAGCCATAACTGGGTTCTTCTGTTGCCAGACATAGGGTCTTCCAGCAGCTACCCTCATGACTCAGGGCAGCACTATCTTCTCAAGGTACTTGATATAGAACTACTTGTTGAGTATGAGGCCCTCACCAACAAATTCGGGAGTTCATTTCTTATCAGAATGATCAGAGTGAGTTTTCCGAGCTGCTGTAACTTTGTAATCACCATTAGACTCATCCAACTCTTTTTGAATACTCTGCCTTGTCCTCACCTAATAGGTCTGAAATATTTGTGTTGGAGCATCTAACATTAATGCCAAACAATACAGCATGCTATTTCAAAAGTTCTGGCAGAGTAAATTGCATCATGGTGCTTCTGTTTTTCTCAGCTAAACTGACCCTACTATAATGTGCAGTTGACAAAATCAAATAACAACAACAAAAAAATATGAAATGGTGAAAATTTACCTGTTGCACCTTGAATATTAATCCACTTCCTTCTAAGTTATATTGCTTGACTGCTTCCTTCATATAACCAACACAGCAACCAGGTTCATCAAATGTAGCTCTACTTTCATTATGAAAAATTATTGTTGATAAATCTATTTTCTTCTTTGAACAATTTCCTTGTTTCTCTTTAAAATTTTTACTTAACAGTATTAATTTCATATCTTTAGCCAATGTTCATAGTATTTTGAATTATTTTACATTCCAATACTAGTTTCTTCAAATATTTTCCTGCTGGTCAATCCACTTTTTTTTCCTTATTATCCTTAATTTTTCTTAAATACCTTTTTGTGGGATTCTTCAAGTCACTTTATTTCTTTATTTTCTGGTTCTTATTTTGCAATATTTTTTAATTCTTCTATAATCCCTGTTTAACTTCCAATATTCTGTTTCCATCACTGAATAATTTTACTATATAGCACTTTTCTAAAAATGATATCTTCCTTACAAACCATAGCAGTCATGTATATATATATACACACACAACATAATGAACAAGATTTGCAGTAATCTATTAACCACTTGACTCTAGTTTTTTCACCACCCCATATATCCTTTCCTTTCTCTCCACCTTTGCAACTGTCATCACACCTGTATTCCCATCCTTCTCTTGCTCCTTTCTAACTGGTTCGTTTTCCTCTTCACTCTCTTCTACTTAATCTTTTTACTCTTATGTAACCCTCTGCACATCAGTGGCATTACCGCCTTGCTCGGGGTGAGACGATTAAAAAAAAAAGTAATAATATCCCATATCACTAAATAAGTCATGTAAATATTTCTAATAAAAAAGAAATATCAATGAAATTAAAATCTAAAATTTATAATATATCTAAAATTTTACCAATATAGTTTGATTAAAGTAATTTTTTGTTAAAACATTAGTTTGCATAATAAAATCTGCCATTTTGTAAAGATGCTATTTGTAAAACCAACAGGAAAGACAACAATCTGGAAAAACCTAATGCAAAAAAATGTACATTATATAGCAGAAAAACAAAAGTTACTCAATATAAAATAATGAAAAGTCTAATTAACAGTTGCTCACTATTTGGTATGCCAAAAGAAAAGAATTATGATCTAGTTTAAGTTTGTAAATGTTTGACGCATAACAAAGGCAAGGGAAATAATTTTAAAATGAATACAACAAAACATTTCAATTGTATGCAAAATTTTATGAAACCACAGTTTAGCTTTTTCTCTGTTTTTTTCTAGACATTTATTTTCTTCTGGGAAATTTTCAAATTTGATCACGTTCTGTGAAAGCCTCATTTTAAAATGGTAGAAATGCTGCCTAGTTTTGTAGGGATAATTTCATTGTTTGATTTTTCTTTCTTACAGATAAATTTATCCATCACACTGCACAATATTACAGAATTAAAATAGTGATTTCTTTTTTTATTATTTTTAAGAAAATGATATTGTGAAATAATAATTCAATTATTGGACCTGAGTTTTGTAGTTTATTTCAGAGAAGGTAAATGTGATGTTAAGATTTCAGGAAAAGATAATAATCACAAAAATGTTTTCTTAAAATTCTATTTCATATGTTTATGCTCAAAACTTATACGTGTGTTCATCAGTATTATCATTATTTTATAAGTATTCTCAAGATAGTATTAGTTGTGACTTGTATTTACTTCCATCTTATTTTTCATGTCCAATCCTTCGCTATCTAGAGACAGCTAGAAATTCACTACCTAAGTAAAGTTACAATAGAAAGAACTAAGCATTTAAGATGAAAGTAAATACGAATAGAAATTAATAATAAAGGTTGCTGGTATCATAATTTTACTGCATCTTTTTTATTCATTTTTACAGTGCAGAAAGAGAAAATAATGCACAGATGGAGTTCATTGATTAATTTCTGATGAGTATTACAAGACTTTGCAAAAAGACAAGAAAATAATAATTTCTAACAATTAATAGTGATTTCTAACAAAAAAAAGTATACATAAATGTACAGGACTTTGCAAGAAGACAAGAAAAATAGTAATTTCTCACAAGTAAAACAGAGATCCAAAACCTTCTCTATAACACAAAAATTTATAATCTCATCTAGCTAAATTTTTAATCCATCCAGTTAGTTAGCTTTGTCCAATTGGATAATTAAAAAAAAATACTTCAGGCCTGCATAAAACATTGCCTGCAAGCTGTATGCAGCCCACAAGACTATTCAAATTGGCGCATGAGGGGTTTTCAAAATAATAATTTTTTTTTGTGTTCTTCAGAATAAATTCGGTCACTGAACAGTATGGTGGAAGTATGACTTTATTCAAACAATATTTTACTGCCTTTGTATTTAATTAATCCCTTTCACTCTTTGAATAAAAAGTCAAAGAAAGAAGTTTCTCATTCTCCCTCTCTCTATATCTGTTTCTATCTCACTAACACTGAAAACCTTATTTAGCTGTTTCATCAAGACTAGATTCAAATCAAACTGGGATTTGCAACACTGTAACAATATGAAGAAATCTTTCTGAAGCTTCTAAGTAAGTGATGGAAATCAGCAGGTAGAGTATGTGGAGAGATGGCATTTACTTCATCTCTTTTTAAATAAAGTGTATGTGAGAGGGGAGGCTGAGAAAATCCAACTTTATATTTTCATATTAGTTGTTGGAGGGCACAAGACTGAGAAAGTAGTCATCTTTTCCCATGTAGTCATTGTTGAGTTTAATAAATCTTTAAAAATATTAAATGTTAGAATATCTAAAAAATCATTCTTTATGTTTATTTTAAAATTAATTTCACTCTAAGCAGAGATAAAGCCACTAAAATGCAAAGGTGTTACTGAGAGTGAAAGAAAACAAAAACAGAAAACATTACTAAGAGGAAAGAACAAGAAAAAGAGCAGCATTCAAAGAGTCAAAAGATGACAATTGATGTTGCAAGTAAATTTTTGAAGATCATAATTGACAGGAAAGCAAGTGTTCCACAGGCAAGAAGTACAAGAGAAGAAATCATGTTAGAAAATCATATAGCCAGAAAATCTTTCTTACCCACTCCCTACAAAAAAAAGAAAAATGGTTGACACTTGCCAAACTATTATGAAGAAAAAGTATACAAGCTTTTTGTTTGAAAAAGACATGTCCCCTTTGGGAAATATTAGTGCATGAGGACCATGTAGTCTTGTGATTCATGATGAGCAATATGGCCTTTCACACATTTTTATAGTTACACAGACCTGATATAGGTGCTTCCATGTTTAACAAATACAAATAACAATAAACAAAATATGCACAAAATTTTTGTTGCAATCAGACAAAACATGTCAAAGGACAATTAAATAAATTCATTATTCTTATTTCACCACAGAAATATTTGAGCTTTTAAACAATAAATACAACAAACGCTTTGTGACCAAGAATGACAATGATTGCTAACATCTTGAAGGGACAAGATACATAGAAGAAGAATCTTCTATGTATCTTGTCCCTTCAAGATGTTAGCAATCATTGCTCTCCACAATTTCCTATCCTTTATAGATCTTAATAAATTTTATTATCTCTTCTAAACCTTGTTCTGCCATCCTTTACTCTAGCCTTTTCTTCAGTCTCTCTTGCCTCTGATCTATATTGTGAGTATCAGATTTTTCAAGCTGTCTTTCCTAATTATGTATCTTAGAAAATTTAACTATCTTTTTCTGATGTTATATATAAGTGTTTTTTTTTTGTTTCCACTTACTTTAAAACTGTTGTTGTTCACATGTTTGATCAGTATTCTTCTGTAGAGCTATATTTCTGATGTTTCAAGTCTCTTTTTCATTTGTGAGAAGATTGTTCAGTATTCACTGCCATATGAGAGGACTGATATTGCATAACAGTTCAGTATGTTTTTCTTTTTTTCTAAAGAAACATTTTTAAATTTAAGTTTTGTATCATGGTTTCTTCTCTGCACTTATCCCATGAGTGAAAACAATAAAATGTAACCACTTCTACTCTATCAGCTTCTTTTCTTGCACTTCCTACTGGTGAAACTACCTTCTGTATACTTGCTTCCCTGTTAGCTACAATTTCCAAGAGTTTAATATAATGTCAATTCCCATCTCTTATCTCTTTAACTCCCATCCTTTCCCCTTTTGTATCTTGATCTTCTCCCTTTCTGCTCTACTCTCATGCAGCTCTCTTCACTCCAGTGTTCCAATCCTTCTCTTGCCCATTCTTGGAAATCCCTGTGACCTGTTAACCTTTCCCTTCACTCTCCTCATATGTAACCCCTGCACACCAGTGCTGCCTTGCTTGGGGTGAAATGTTTCTAAAAAAATGTGGAACTCACTTACAGCTTCTTGCTTTCCTGTCAACCATGATCTTCAAAAATTTAAATGAACTATCAGTTGTCATCTTCTACCTCTCTGAATTCTATTTTTACTTATTGTACTTTCTCTTTGGATGTGCATCGTGGTACAGTGGATATCGGCTCGGAACGAGAAACCGGGGAGCCGAGTTTGAATTCCAGTTGAATCCATTGTATTCACTTATGCGCAAATACCCTTGGGAAAGGTATTAATCCATCTATTCCTTCCAGTTATGGGTTAAATAACAGGACAGATTGGGTTCTATAGCCTTGGTCGGCAACCAGTCTACCTCAGAAAGCAATGGCAACCTACTGAGGGATAATCTTCTGCCCAGTCAGTCGTGTCTCTTTTGAAACATGATCGCCCAAGCGTGTATCACTTAACTGACTGAATGACTTTCTCTTTAGCAATGTTTTTCTCAGTTTCTTTCACTCTAAGTAACTTTCCCTGCTTCTTAGCAGCTTTATTGCTTAAGTTTTACTATCGTATAAACATAATAAAAATATTTATCTAATTTTGGAAAATTCAAATATTCAGTTGTAACTCTTTCCATTGCCATGTAAAGACCATTATTTATAAAACCTCTAACTTTTGTTGTTGACTCCTTATGAAACAGAGGGTTGCAACCACATTAACTGATTTTGCTCTGGTTTCAGTTGACAGTGAATTTTCACAGTGCTATCTTGACAGCCAAGATGGATTTCTTTACAGAAACGACTTCAAGTCTGCTTGGTTTTCATTTCTTTTAAAACTTTGTCATTGTTCACATGTCCAGTACATGGTATTCTCAGAATCCTTCTATAGAACTATGTGAAGACCATCTAAACTTATTTATAAATGGAACTTTGTCTCTGTGTGTGTGTGTGTGTCCATTACCTATAGACTCCGAAATGGCTGAACCGAATTTTTTGAAAATTTACACAGTTGTACTATAAGCATCTGCGAATCTTCTTGGCTAGGTTTTGTGTCGAGGTACCCCAGATAAATATCGAAAATCGATAATCAAAAAAATCGAGTCATAGAAGGAGTGGTCTGATTTTAATCAAATTTGATACCCTCATAGACAAAGACATAAGAAATGATATTCAGAAGTTTCAAGGTTGCAGTTCTTACAATAGTGCAGAAAATCGATTATATATATATATATATAAAAGGCAAGATGTTTGTGTGTGTGTGTGTGTTTATCTGTCCTTTATACAAGTCCACAATTTTTATCCGATTCTTACCAAACTTCACACAAATATTCTTTAAGCTGAGTCTGAGTTCTAGGACCATGGATTAGTTTTAAAGCTTTCATTACACTCGAGCAATGCCGGGCTATACTGCTAGTTATTCATAAAAAATAATGCAAAGCCACCTGGAGATTGAATCTGGTTTGTTGATACCATTAAACGACCCACACCTTTAGCTTTTAGAATACATATAATATATTTTAAAAGTTCTAAGATTTGTTTTACTTTTCAATTTTATTTCAATCCACTATAATTATTTAGATATGTGGGTGGAAAGTGGAATCAGTGAGCTGGGTTTGAATTCCAGGGGAGTTTGTTGCATCCAATTTTAAAAAGGCATGAACCCTTAACTTCTCCTCTCAGCTATGAGTTAAACAACAATGTAGACTGAGCTCTTTAAAATTAGTAGAAGCCAGTTTAAAAGGACAGCTCTGAATCTTAAACAATGAAGAAGGCAATGGAAAAATCATTCTACTGTAATTCCCAAAGATGTTGTAGTGATTTACACATAATCAAAAAACAAAAAGAATCTATGGAGAGCCATAACTGTCAACGTCCTGAAGAGACATAGTATTTAAGGAAAAGAAACAAGTTTTACATATTTGTTTCTTGCAGTACTGAAAAATATTAAATATCAAGATTAAACAATATTTTTTATGCCTCTAAACCTTGACCATTTGCATTTATTTTTCTGTAACAATATAATATTAATCAAAAACTTAAGTTTATTTAGCACTTTAGTGAAATCCTGATGTTAAGGAATTATTATTTTTAAATTGTTTTTTTTCTAAAATACAAAAGATTATTAACTGTATCTTTTCTTTGTAACAACTCAACATTGACCCTTTCTCATTTACTAATTTCTTCCTCATATATTTTATGGAAAATTATTTGTTTCAGTGGCATGTTCACTTCAGGGGATATATCTAACTTGCACAAATCAAGTCACCATGTGCCTAAATGAAATAATCTTAGCTAAGGTCAACGTATGTAAATTAATATCCAAGTGAAATCCTTCATGCAGCAAAACAGGAGGAACTTTAGAGTTGCAAGGAAATTGCTGTCACCAAGGAAACAAGAATAGCAGGGACCTTGTGGGAAGACAGCAGGGCAGTTTAGAGATATTGTGTAAACAGGCTGAAAGTTGGGAACATTACTCAGCCAACTAACAAGAAGCTGGCATTTAGGGAACTTAGGAACATTTGCTTGTGCAGCTATCACATTAGAGAGAGAGAGAGAGAGAGAGAGAGGTGGGGAAACAGAAAGTCTGTTGTAAACATATTTATCTGCTTTCAAAAACTGTGCCTTAATAGGGGGAAAGCAAAAAAATATAAGGAATCAAGAATAAACAAGAAGAGGGAGATTTATGCATCATGGATGGTGTGGGATTAGATAATCTCATTGCGTGTTCAAAACCTACCATTGATTATTATATTGCTGATTAGCAAAATTCAGTTGTCAGTGTCTCTCTCTCTCTCTCTCTCTATATATATATATATATATATATATTTAAGTAATAAAATAATTCACTTGATTAATATATGAATCTGAACTTTATGGTTTTTTTTTACATTCAATCTTTGTCAGATTTCTTCATAAATTAAGTTTATTTTGTCATATATATACATATATATATATAAAGACATGGAGCAATAACTTTAAAGCTTAGTATGGTTATTAGCTAAATTTTGGTCTGAAAATTTCACTGTATAATGTCCAATCTGCGTCATTAAGATTTTACTTTGAATTAAGTGCATTAACAAGAAAGGCTATTATATTGAAATCAAATGTGTTGTGCAAAATGAATTATTTTTTCATCATTATGTTGGAAACTTATTGATGTACTGATAGATAGATAGATAGATAGATAGATAGATATGTGATATTCACTTTTGTAAATTAATCACACACACAATAAATAGTTTAGTGAAGAGATCACAAAAGAATAGAGAAATGCAATAAAGAAAAATAAACAATGCAATGTTATCTTCATACTGACCATAATCTTTTTATTGACTAAGTAGTTGTGCATTGTGGTGCAGTGGATGTCATCTTAGAATGACAAATCGGGGAGCCGAGTTTGAATTCCACTTGAATTCCTGGCATTCATTTACACACAAATATCCTTGGGAAAGGTATTAATCTATCTCTTCCCTCCAGTTATGGGTTAAATAATAGGACAGATTGGGTTCTATAGCAACCAGTCTACTGCAGAAAGCAATGGCAACCTATTGCGGGATAATCCTGCCCAGTCAGTCATGTCTCTTTTCTGCCCAGTCAGTCATGTCTCTTTTTAGACATGATCACCTAAAGCGTGTATCACATATGACTGACTGACTTGAAGTCATAGTTTAATATCTCATCATTTATCCATCACATCCAATAGTGCATAGAGCAGCAACTTTTTGTTGCTGTTTCTGTAACAAACTGTTTTATACGGAGCAGGGTTGTTAACCCTGTGCCCAACCCCCAAACCTGGAGGACCGGTGCACCATTCTTGGTCCTTACGTTTACAGCAACTGGTATTCCCAAATGGTCACCCATTTAAGTACTGACCAGGCTTGATGTTGCTTAACTTTGGTGATCGGATGGGAACTGGTGTATTCAACTCGATATAGCCGTAGACAGTTTAATATCTACTCATTCTCTTTTATAAAATAAAGAACATTCTTTAAACCTTTATTATATTGAAGTATCAATGCAATAATTTTATTCTAAGGAAATAAACTGTTGAAAAACAATTTCAATAAGAAATATTATGTTGATAAATGAAAGATGATAACACTGATTTCATAACAAGAATGAATTTTACATAATAAACAACATAAAATTGCTAACAGTTTTCAAAGGTTAAATACTTTGCTTGTTATCTGCCTATACTAATGAATGCTGAACTGAACAGAATAAAGTGTAGTAAATATTCATTTTTGTGTGACAAAATATCCACACACATCATATATATGCATATGTGTGAGTGTGTGTGTAAATTGTAACAACATTAGATAAACTGACCTTCAGTGAAAAAGATATTTGTCTAAAGTAACAGTTCAGTAGCCACAAAAAACAGGAGAAAGAAGTTAAATGTTTATCCCATGATCACCTGCTGTCAAATGTTTTTATGTTTTTTTTAATTGTTTCACCCCAAGCACAGGTGACAATGTTACCAGACTACAGGGACTTACAGGGAGTGAAAGTAAAAGAAAATGAGAAGAATGAGAATGGGGAGCATTAAGGAAAGAACAAAAATGGAATAGGCTTCAAGAAGACAGGTGGTAAATGACATTGTATTTAAATTTTTGAAGATTGAAGTTATCAGGGAAAAGAATTCAGGAGGGAATTCCACAGGTGGGAAGTGCAAGAAATGTAACTGTTAAAGTAGAAATGGTGATTGCACCTATTTAGTTCAACAGTAATATAGTGAGACCTAATTGCCAATCTAGTCAGTCAGTTAAGTGCCATACGTGATACACGCTTGGACGATCATGTCTTGAAAGAGACATGACTGACTGGGCAGAAAATTATCCTGCAGTAGATTGCCATTGCTTTCTGCGGTAGACTGGTTGCCGACCAAGGCTATAGAACCCAATCTGTTCTATTATTTAACCCATAACTGGAAGGAATAGACGGATTAATACCTTTCCTAAGGGTAGTTGCATGTAAGTGAATGCAATGAATTCAGCTGGAATTCGAACTCAGCTCCCTGACTTCTCGTTCCGAGTCGATATCCAATGCACCACAACGCACACTAGTACGCTTAAATTCATGTGGTCATAGAACCAAAGAAAAAAGCTCATCAGAACAGTTGCCATGAAAATATTTGTATAAAAAGATGGAGGGAAGCAAAGTCACATCAGTGATAAAGTTGAGATGTCTGGTCAGGATCAATACCATTACAGAATCTTGATGTACAGCAGGAGAACCAGACTAAATATGGCAGCAGTATTCAAGGCCTGAATGAATTGTAGATTTGTAAATGTTCAAGACGAATTTTGACGAGAAAAACCTTCTGGCACAGCACAGAAAACCAACTTTCCTTGCAGATGTAATGATTAATTCGATATAGTCCCTCTACTTCATGTCAGTGGCAAATGTGTGATTGACTACTTTTCCTGCTTCTATGAGCCCTATCCCTTCAGGATGTTGGTGATCATAGCTCTCCACAATTTTCTATCCTTTGTTGCTCATAATAATTTTTTTTTTTTGATATTTCTCCTAAACCTTGTTTCACCATCCATTTACTCAAGTTCACAAGTTCAAAAGTTGGGTTATGCATTGTTTTAATCTCTCTTGCTTTCACTCTCTATTGTGAATTTCAATTTTCCAAAGCAAACTTTCTTCATTATGTGGCTGAGAAATTACAACTGTCACATCCTGATTTTAAGTATAAGTGTCCTTTTTGTTTGTATTTTCTCTAAAACTCTGCTGTTGCTCACATGTTTGGCCCATGGTATTCTCAACATCCTTCTGTAGAACTAAATTTCTATTGCCTCAAATCTCTTCTTTATCCATGAGGAGATTGCTCAGGAGAACTAACATGGATTAATGGTGTCAATAATAGAGGTTTAGAAACACTGAATATTTAAAAATGCATTATTAAATCAGTTAAAATACATGAATAAATTATATGAAGTATAATTTGGAAAATGCATCTGGTTTACTAATAATTGAAGCTGAATTCTGATCATTTATGAAAATGAAGCCAGCTCATTAAACTGTTTAGATATGTTATTTGTTGATTGGACAGTGATAATTTTATTTTCTAATTGGTTAGAACAGATGATTGATTTAAATCAAATTCTTCTAAGTTGCAGCCTTGTTTTTGCCCAGAATTTATGCTCAAACTAAAGATATTTTGAAATGTCCACTACAGATGTGCAAAAAGACATGGGATACCAGTATGTAAAGGTAATGGTAGGTTGTATCATCATACACTGACATCATGGAAATACCCAGACTAAAATGCAATTTTAAGATCATTACATAAAGTGGCTTCATGATTCTAATACTGCTGAGGCTGCTGGTATTCAGACTTTTATTAAATTTTTTTTTTTTTGGTTGCTCATTCTCTGTCGAATAGTAGACTTCCCTACTTGTTTCCTTTATAACTTGCCTCTTTACTGGATTTCTTACCTCCATCCTGACTCTTGTCATGTTTTGCAACTCTATCCTCTTAGCAATTCTGATCATGCTAAAGTGTCTGCTGATATTTCCTTTGACTCATCTATTAGGCACAAACCTCCTATTCACAAGACTTCTTTCTGGTATCAATGTACTCAGTGGGATTTCATAGTGCACTGTAATATTATTTTTGTTGATGTATTTTCTTTAACAAAAATTAACTAGGCAATATATTTTTTCTAAAGTCTTCACTTTGTTGTTGTTTTCCATTATTCAATATTTGTTTGTGGACCAATAAACCACACGCAACAAATGATCTCTCTTATTTTTAAACTAAAACAAACATAAATATTTATTTACTGTCAAATAACAAAATTAAGTAATTATATTGTAATTAATATTGAACACACTTCCCCTATAAATTTTGAAATTTTAAAGAATATATTCATGATTGAATCAGAAATAATAAAGTTCAATACTTATCAGGGTCAACTCTGAGTTTTGGACTTTCTCATTCCTCAAGTCTTTTACTAAGAATGATTATATTGATTACTGGATGTTTATTTAATAGAATAAGTTTTGTTCCTCTTAGTATTTATTAAATTGTATAATTTTATGCACATATATCAATATATAAAATTTTGTAGAATTTTATTATATCAATTGTTTAACTAAATCCTAGGGTTAAAAAGTATATATATATATATATTAAAAAAATTGAAAACATTGTGTCTACTTAATTTTAATAAAATCCATTCATACTCATTTATAATCTTTCACATATTATAATTGAAAGATGTCAAAAATGAGCTGTAACACTGACAGATGTTATTATCATTCATTTCTCAATGTTTCCAAGTACTTTCACCTTTCTTCCAAGATCATCTTCAAGTTGAGTTATGGTAACAATTGACATCTTTCAATTATAATCCAGGAAAGATTATCCATGAGTATGAATAGATTTTATTAAAAATAAGCAGACACAATATTTGCAATTTATTTAATCTGACATGTCTAAAAGAAAATTTGCTGCCTAAATACTCAAATATATATATATATATATATATATATATATATATATGTTACATGCATTTTTATATTTTTTGCCAAATCTTTTCAGTAATAGCATTATCTTCCTTGTGCTGGTGATGCCAGGTAGCAGTGTGTTTGCTATGACAATGATAGACTGTTTCAAGATCTTTCTGAAGCTGAAAAATAAAAAATAAAAAACATGACTCTTTGAAAGAGCAAAGTATGACAAATATTTTTAATTAAATAAACCTTATTGTTCAAGTAATAATTTAAAACATTAAGTTCATATATAGTTATTTTTTATATCCTGGGTAAACTAATATTTTAGATATTAGTAAAAATATCAATGTTGCATTAGCACATGAAATGATATAATTAAACATGCTTGATAATTTTAAATTAAAGTACAATTCTGTTTATATTAGGTTGTCACACATGAAATGATGCTTTTTTGTTGGTTGTTGATCTGGTGATTTAAAAAAGTAACCTCCTCAGTATATAAAAAAATTTTTTTAACTTTTTTTTCCAGATATTTTTTCTTTCAATATATTGTTACTCATAAGCCCATTGAAAATGATTTCAATGAAACAATGTAGAAAAATCTTACTGTATGTGCAAAAACTGAGAAAAGAAGCATTTTTGCATCAAATCATTACATGCAATGAGAAATGGATGCTTTTTGATAATAGTAAGAGAGTACGCAAGTGGTTAGATGCTAGCAAATCAACAAAACAATACCCAAAATCTCTACTCTACCCTAAAAAGTTAATGGTGACTGTATGGTGGCTTTTCAATGGGGTTATTCATTATTCATTCTTGCCTCAAGGGAAAACAATAACAGCAACCTTGTATTGGGGAATGTATACACAGAAAATTGAAATAGAAACATCCTAGATTTGTGAATAGGGATGGTCCTATTTTACTGCATGCCAATGCATGGTCATGTGCTTCTTAATCAAGTGTCCAAAAGCTGCATAGCCTGAATTATTAAATTTTGCCTCATCCTCCATATCAACCTGATATCTCTTCTACTGATTATCACTTATTTAAACATTTTGAGCTTTTCCTATGCAATAACACATTTTCCAATAAGGAAGAGGTAATTGAAGCATTTGAACTGTTTATCACATCAAAGGATGAGAATTTTTAAGAGATCAAGAATTTAGAGGTACATTGGAGAACAGTCATTCATCAACATGGTGTCTATTTTAACTAAATAAATGCATTATTTAATATTTCAGAAGCATTTTATTAATTTTCTAAAAGGTGTGTCTTTCATGTATGACAACCTAATATTACTTTGGTGGCAATAGAATAGACAAAGCAACAATGAAGTTAGACATTTTTTTGTTTTCAACCATGAGTAAATAAGAAAACTAAAACAAATAATAGCCAGTTTTATTCTTTAATTAGAGAAAACAACAGAAGAAAAGTGTTGGTATTTTAAAGAGAATCACCAGCCTAACAGCAATGTAACCATGTGTTTTAATATTTAATTTAAATGAGGTGTTTGATTAATGTGAAACTGTACAAAAATGTAATCAGTATTTAAGCCTATTTTTTGTTTAAAGAATGGGCTTTGATAATACAAATAGAATCAATAACCTAACAATAATATTATTTCACTTCTGTTTTCCTCTACTTTTCATTGAATGTGTAGGTGAAAAACCAATTTCTCACAACAGCATAACTAGACTAGGTTTATGCTTAAGTTAAAAAGGACAAATTGACTTTCATGAAGAAGACTAATCTTCAAAGATTATCATAGCTTGTAAAGTATTTTATTCATTATTTGGACGAGTTTCTTCATTTTTGTTGTTTTTATCATTCCATTTCTACTAGTGCATTCTCAGGTAATCTTCAAGGAGCATATTCATAATTGTTTTTGTAAATAACAGAATCAAGCAAGTACAAAATTGTAAATATCTAGCTACTGTTTTAACAGAAAGTTAAAACAGTGGTACCAAAACTAAAAGGCACATTGGAATAATGAAAGATACCTTCCAAAAACTAAGCCAATTATTAAGAAATAGGAAAAATTTGTTAGAAACAAAGAAGAGAATGCTGAACTGTTATGCAATATCAGTTTTCTTATATGAGAGATAAAAAAGAGACTTAAGGCAATAGAAATGTGGTTCTACAGAAGGATGCTTAGAATACCATTGACTGCACATATGAGGAAAGATGTTTTTAGGAAAATAGAAACAAAAAGCACACATACTTAGAATCAGAAAGAGACAACTGAAATTTATAGGACACATAATGAGGAAAGAAGACTTAGAGAATGTGACACTCATAAAACATACTGAAGACAATAGAGACAGATGAAAGCAATAAATAACCTATCTAATAAACTTGTGTAAACAGTTGGAAGAACTGTGTTTAGAAGGGAGAGTAAAAAGACAAGTTTTACAAGGACAAGAAATTATAGGGAGACAGGATTGCCTATGCTCTGAAAGGATATAGCACACAAAAGAGAAAAATGTTTGAGTTTATTTGTTAATGTTAAAACGTAAAAATAAAAGTGATGCAGGATTCTGTTCAAAGTTCTTTGCAAATTATCAGACAGCAAATGTGACTAGGATAGGCCAGAGAATACAGTAACTCAAATGTGTTGATAAAAGTACTAAGAAAGAATACTGCTGATGAGCAGCAATTTTAAGGCAGACAACAGATATAACAGCCTATTACTCTTATTACCACTTGTAGTTAATTATGAGTGAATCATTTGTCCAAGTGATTACTCCTCTACTGTTTTTTCTATCAAACAAAAGATATTTTTTCTCAAGATGTATAGTAATAAAGTAGATGACAGCAATGTGAATTTATACATTACAAACAGCCATAGTAGGTGTAGTGGATTGGCACATAAAGTGAAATTAGTGAGCCAAAATAAAAAACTGGACTAGAATACTTAATTCACTTTTATAATAATGACTTTGGTAAAGACATGAATCCACTTCTTTTTCCCTTTGCTAGAGAACTCAGTCTACCCTACTATTTAAGTAGAGTAGACTGGATTGCTATGTGATGTCAGTTCTTCAATATGGCAGTGAATGCTGGACAATATCATCAAAAATGAAGACAAAACTGGAAGCAGTGGAAATGTGGTTCTACAGAAGGATGCTGTGAATATCATGGACTGAGAATGCAAGCAATGATGAGGTGTTGGAAAGAATGGCAACAAAAGGGAAATTAATACTGTGCATCAGGAAGACACAACTGAAGTTCCTGGGACACGCAATGAGGAAGGAGAGCTTGGAGAACCTGATACTGACTGGCCAGAGAGAAGGAAAGAGAGACAGAGGAAGGCAGCGGATAACATATTTGCAGGGCCTGATCAGGTGGATGACAGAACGGGGGGTTGCCAGGAGTAACTGGAACAAACATACTAAGAGCCACAAGGGATAGGAGATGTGGAGAACCCTGATCACCTACGTCCTGAAGGGACAGGGTGCATAGAAGAAGAAGAAGACTGGGTTCTCTAACATTGGATGCAAAATTCTGAATTTCAAACCATGGCAGAGGAAAGTGGAAACCATTGCACTATCTTTTCCAAGAATACAAAACATTTAATAGATAATAAAAAAAAGAAATTTGTGGAGAGTTATGATTGCCTATTTCCTGAAAGAACATGGAAATAATAATTTTTTTTAAAAATAGCTATATTAAGTGAATACAAACAGCCTCAACCAAACTTACTGATTTTGTTTTTGTGCTAATCTTATAAAAATGTAAAAAAATATCAATAATAATAATATTCATCTGAGCCTGCCTCAAAGCTGAAATTGTAGCATATTTTCCACTGGTCAAGCCAGATTTTGAAATACTGATTTTCTAGACAAACAAGCTCTCTCTATGCAAATGACTTGCATGACATAATTTTCCTACCACTATTTTTGGCCTTGTGCCATTTTAAGCTCTGCTAATATCAGCAATCAATCATCTGAGAACTTCGAAGAGCATGAGTTTAATATTGTATCTAGAGAATTCAGTATGACATATTTGAAAATATCAAATACACAATCAGCAGCTGTGTCCCAAATTCCACATACTTTCCCCTATACATCTCACAATGCATTAATGAATACCATTTGAAGAATATCAAATCATCCTCTCCAATAAACTGCAGAAAGAGCAACCATTAGTTAAGCAACAATTAAACGATCTTTTCTCAATTTTAATGTATTCAGCTCCTAAACAGTGGTAACCAAAACTACAGTAACATTAGTACAATAAAGATTTAAAATCTGGCCTCTCAGAGCCATTAGAATGCAATGTGTGTGAGTGTGTGTGAGTAGAGGTGTTCATCTATCAGGATAGCTCAAGATTTTCTTGAGTCATAAGCTGGTTGGCTGCCTAGCTGGCCCCTGTCTCAGATTTTCATGTCAGTGATTTCATCTCCTCTATGGATTTCCAGTTGGAACATGATGCCACAGAAAATCCTCGTCGGCACATATAGAATGATTGCATTTCACTTGAATTGCATGAAATACTCAAGCTATATGCATCATCATCTTGGCCTGTCTGCCTTTATCTTGATCTCATTTTCTAACTGCTCAGCAATGTTCATGCCTTGTTATTTATGGTTGGCAAAATAGATTAAGGCTTTGAAAACCAGAAGGAAGCCCATCATAGGACAAATAAAGATAAATAAAATTTTGGTTATATGATCAAGTTCAACACATGAACACATAAAAAAGACCAGCTTCTTCCCAATGGCATGGTCGTGTTTATTTGGAATACTTTTCTTGAAGAGGATATTATGACACAGGTTGAGATACCATAAATAAGATCAAATAGCAATATTTGTTTGCCATTTTGGCTGTAGAATATAACTTGACCTGGGTGGGAATTCTGTTGGCAATAAGCTCTGCATAACATGGATCATTTCATAGCTTATTTGATAATATAAGCTGGGAAAATGAGAAGTAAAAACAAAAAGCATATTTACAGAACAGTAAGGCTTTTCTGCTTTAGCTAAATTGGATGCTAAGATTCAGTAAACAAGAATAAAATGTCCATCAATATCATGGTTAGGGGATGCTTATGCTTTACCTCATGGTGATAATAAACTAATTAATGCCATTGTGGGACAGTATGCACTAATGGGTTACAGGTAGAAATGTAAAATTAATATTGAATGTTTTTTATAAATCTATAATACCGGATATTTTTTATAAAATCTATAATACAGGATTTTTTAGAAATCAATTATTAATTACAGAGGTTTTATAAAACAATACTTAACCCCAGATTTTTTTATAAATCTGTAATTAATATAGGATTTTTATAAACCTATGATTAATACTGGATATGATATAAATGTATTTTATAATACAAGACTTTTTTTATAAGTCAATAATACCAGATTTAAAAAAATAAATTTACAATACTGGATGTTTTATAGATCTATAAATAATACTTGATTAAATCTATAATTAGTACCAGATATTTATACATCTATTATTAATACTAGAATTTTTTGTAGAGTTAGGGTGAGGGTTAGTAGTTTTAGTTGTATAAATATATTTTTATAAACTAATACTGGATATGTTATAAATCTGTACTTAATATTGAACACTATGATACTAGATTTTTTTGAATCTATAATTAATAAAATATTTTTTTCAATAAATCTATAACTAATACTGGATTTTTTTTATGAATCTATAATACCAGATTTTTATTTTTATTTTTATAATTAATACTTTTTTATAGTCAACATTAATAGGTTAAGGAGTATAGTTTTAGTTGTTTACCGACAATATAGCTTGAATTGTTTGATAGTTCAGTAACAGTATTCTTATAACTTTAATGGAAAACACATAAACAGGGAAAGGAATATTTGTTGAGTATTTTGGATGAACAGAACTGAAATTAGTATCAGCTTCATGATTTGTTTTAATATTTAAGTAGATTTCATATCTTAAGTCAAAATTGCTTAAGAAAAGCAGTTTTAATTGAAAAGATATTAAGCTAATGATGCCATGAATAAAACCAATACCAAAGTAACATTTTGTATTTTAATATTTCTACTCCTGTTCCTGATTATAATTGTTTTATATGTATTGAGTAAACAAAGCTTTCAAAATAAAAGCTGAGCTTTATTTTTAGTCTTAGTTAATAAAATGATTCAGAATAACACAAAATGAAGAAAAAAAAGCAAATATTATTAAATTTTGACTAATCTTTCTTTTATCCTTATTGCTACTCTTTATCAAAATGATTAGATCAGTTCTCTATTTTTGAGCTTTTGATCTGCATTGATTAGAAAAGAAAGATTATAGACATTAGGCATGTGCAAAAGTTCCTAAAAGATTATTTTCTGAAAACTAGATACTGATCATGATGTAAAAATCGTTTTTTGTACATTTATAGAAGATGCTAGATTTTTTATTCTTAATATATGCTCCTTACTTTACTGTTGTTAAATATACAAATGCCTTAAATATTAGGATAAAAACCAAGAAAAATTAAATAAAAGAAAACTATTCAAAAATTAATAATGAAATGTTTCATCCACATAATAATCATACTATTTACCAAAAAAATGATTTGAAAAAATTATCTGATGTAGATAGTAGAAATTTGTATGAAAGACAAATTAGGCTAATAATACTGTCACAGTATAGTCAGGCTAATTTGAAAAATTTAATGCACCTGAGATTGTAAACCAGATATTAAATTATGCATCTTTTTTCAAAATCATTATTGATTTTTGTGCTAAAGGAAAGTAGATAGACTAATATATGTGTACATAATGGACAACGGTAAAATGAATTTGTAAATCTGAATAATGCAAGCTCAGCATCTACATCTACTAAATTTCCATTCTTTGCTTTTGTTTCAAATATTTGTAACAAAAATGCAAACAGTTAATATGTACCAAATTTTTTGTTTTTTTTTGTTTTTTTTTTTGTGGGGCAGCCTGCAGAACAGAACCTCAGGCATTTATAGTTTTCAGTCCTCTCCTCTAACACTTGAGCAAATCTATGATAGATTTTCTTGCATAATCTAGCCTCTGTGAAATGATCCTCTTCTGCCAATTATTCAGGAAGTAGATTTTATTGCATTGGAAAGAAAAAGAAGGGAGCAAAAAGGGTAAAAGTGTGAAGTGTAATTCTCTTTCGTTGTTGTTGATGGGCTTACAGTCTTATGGACTAGAATATTGATCCACTGAATGTAATGAGTTAAACATATTTCTTTCTGGCAGAGTGCATTTTAATGTCTTAAAACCAACAGAGCAAATAAGAAATAACACCCAAGAGAAAATAACCACCCAAAAAAGATTGTCATCAATTTATGGGAGAAATGCTATATATATATATATACAGCTTTCTTTATTAGAAATGCAGTAGGATCTCAATATCTACAGTAGATGGTGAAATGTGAGAATAATATAGAACTATATATATTAAGCAGTATAGCTAAATCTTTTCCCCAGGATTTATTTTTTTGATACTGTATTAAAAAAAAAGCATAATTTTAATTTAAATGCTGTCTGGTGCAACAAAAATTAACTGAGAAATCAACACTCCATTTTAACATGTAATTAAAACTAGAGCACAATTTCCGTTCATGTCTCCCACCCTCAAAACTTGAGTGAAAAGGAAAGCCTCAAATTAAGTGATCTGATGATTCAGATTTTGATAGCTTTGAGGATGTTTGATTGATTCATTTTTTTTTCATTTTTTAAAATATCATTATTATAAAAGACGCACATCCATGTCTTTTTGTTTTGCTTATATTCCATTGAAATATATTTTGCAAAGTACTTTTAGCTTAATAAAAATTTTGAATTCAAAATTGTTGCTGATTAAAACATTTAGAACTCTGCATTATTCACTACATTCCTTTCTACAACATTATTTTTCAAAACTCCTCTACTGCACTACTTAATTTCAGTCATGGTCATTTTCTGTTGCCATAGCAGGAAATGATGGCACAACATAAAATTCAAGCATACTATTATTCATTCATCTGAGTCACTTGCAATGGCAGGATGAAGTTTTTGCTTTGCAAACAAAATCACCTCCAGTATGTTAAAAGTAAAACTAACCATGGATAAGTGAAATAATGATTGCCAATATTTCAATGGTGCAATCTTACTGTAGATATCTATAAATCATACATTTATAAAACTGTATTAAATAATTTGAAATATAAATCTCTATATATAAGAAAAATATTGGATAAATGAATGGCAAAATGAAAAAAATTCTATATAATGTGATTTGTCCCTTAAAAGGACTTTATCAGACTGAAATAATTTTCTTTTTGATAGAATTATATATATCGGGGAAACATAAACATTGATTATAATTATGTCCCAATGGGTAACACTGAGAATGTCAGTCAGTTAAGTGCCATACGTGATACACGCTTGGGCGATCATGTCTCAAAAGAGACATGACTGACTGGGCAGAAGATTATCCCGCAGTAGGTTGCCATTGCTTTCTGTGGTAGATTGGTTGCCGACCAAGGCTATAGAACCCAATCTGTCATAACTGGAAGGAAGAGATGGATTAATACCTTTCCTAAGTGTATTTGCATGTAAGTGAATGCAAGAAATTCTACTGGAATTTGAACTCAGCTTCCCGATTTCTCGTTCCAAGTCGATATCAACTGCACCACAACGCACATCTAGAATGTAGAAATGCTAAATTTTAAATTTTTAAATTTCTGGCATCTGATATATCTAGACATACAGTTTAGGAAACCTCAATTATTTTCTTAATGCTTTTGCTGTTGTTTTAAATTTCTACATATACCACACCATGAAAACAGAAGATTTCTTAAGAAAGGTGAAATGCTGTAAAAACCTGAATGAAAACTCAGAAATCACTTTCTATAAAATTCCACCTTTATTAATAAAACTTTTAATATACATTTACACATTATGCAATTATAGATATTGGGGCTGAGATAGTTATGGAGTTTTCTTTTATACAAAAGCTACCACAGCAAAGAGTTCATCTGAACAATTATCACAAAAGTATTTATAGAAAAGACTCATAGATCTAAACTTACAGCAGTGGAAAATTGCTCGAAGCTGAGCCACCAGACCAGGACCAATAATACTGCATATTCTTCTTTAGATTTTATCAATAATCTTAAGATAAATAGCAGGAGCACCAGACTATATGTGACAGCAATATTCTAAGCACGAGCAAAGGGTAGACTTATGGATCTGTAAGATAGATTCTGGAGATAAGTTTTAGAATCAGAAAGTGGCAACTGAAATATTTGGTAAAAATAACAAGGAAAGAAGGTTCAGAGAAGCAAGAAAGACAGAGGCAAGCAATGAGAAACCTATCTAATGTGCTTGTATAAATGGATAGCAGAATACTGAGTATGAGGGAAGCAAAATGACAAATCTAAATCTATCTAAATCTAAATCTAAATTAATTTATAAAGTGAACTTTGTGTGTGTGTGTGTGTGTGTGTGTGTGTGTGTGTGTGTGTGTGTGTGTGTGTATGTGTCTGTGTGTGTGTCCATTACCTATAGACCCTGAAATGGCTGAATTGATTTTCTTGAAAATTTACACAGTTGTACTATAAGTGTTTGCAAGTGTTCTTAGCTAGTTTTTGTGTTGAGGTTCCCCCAATAAATATTGAAAATCGATAATCAAAAAAATCAAGTTATAGAAGGAGTGGTCCGATTTTAATCAAATTTGATACACTCATAGACAAAGACATAAGAAACGATATTCAGAAGTTTCAAAGTTGCAGTTGTTACAATAGTGCAGAAAATCACTAATATATATATAAAAGCTTTCATTACATCTGAGCAACACCGGGCTATGATCTCTCATATTTACAAGATGCATAGAAGAAAAGCAATTATGGATGTACGGGTTTAGTAATTGTTATTGGCATGGAAAGCAGAAAAGGCAAGCCAAGTTCAAATTTTGCCTAGACTGTTGTGTTCACTTTTGCATTATTATTAATCCATCACTTCTACTAGTTATGAGTTAAATATCATGGTAGTCAGTCCAAAAGAAAGACTATTTAGAATTCAAAATCATGCAGGTCAATAGGAAAATCCTATCACTGTCTTTTCCAAGAAGTTATGGCTATTCACAAGTAATAAGGAAAAGAAATCTGTGAAGAGTCATGATTGACTATGCTCTGTAGAGACAAAGCATTATTTCTTTTAAAAAGTAATTTCCACTTCAATAATTAGTTTAATACAATTATAGACTTTTTTCTATATATGGGTTTGTATTTGTTTTATAAATAAATATAGCTTCATAGAATTTATGATAAAAATTATTTCTTTCAGTAACTATTCCGTTAGTTACAGTAAATGATAAGTCTAACAGTAATAATAATATAACAACTACTCATTGGAGTAGATAGACTAAACTATCACCTGGTTCACACTCCACCCACATCTATTGAACAGGTGAAGAGGCTCATCCCTTGTTTCCTGTTTAGGATGTGGTTTCCGGTTTTCTCTTTTCTAATCTTCTCACTTTGTCTTTTTTTCAATTGGAGTAGATAGACTAAACTATTGCCCGGTTCACACTCCACCCACGTCTATTGAACAGGTGAAGAGGCTCATCCCTTGTTTCCTGTTTAGGATGCGGTTTCCGGTTTTCTCTTTTCCAATCTCTTCACTCTTATGTAGCCCCCTGCACATCAGTGGCATTACCACCTTGCTCGGGGTGATATGATTAAAAAAAACAAACTATTATTACAGAAAGCATGATAAAGTGACTACAGATTGTCATTTAATCATAGACATTTCTGTGTTCAGAGTGGTTTAGATGACATCCATGAAAACAATCTTTTGAGATGTGAAATATACATATCTCATCAAAAGCAAACTATTTATTTCCAATTTCATGCTGTTTACTGCTGCAATTGAAGAATATATCAGCCCAGGGTGGCATGATAGAAAGTAATAATAATGAGACAGAGTAAAACTAGTAATAAAATAATAATAGTTATAATGTCCCCATGAGAGAGAAGCTTACATTCACACTAAAGATTATTGGGAATAAACCTCGGTAAATGTAAATGTGTGTGTACATTTGCAGAAGGAGCTGCAGGTTTGAATTCTGTTGGAGAGTACAGATTAGGGGATGAAATAAAGTACTATCTAAAGTAAATGTAGTGTCTACTTAAATATGTGTATCCATTAAAAATAATGTTTAAAAAAATAATAAATATATGTTGCATTAAAAAATAAAATCCATCAATTTTTTAGGAATATATAGACAGATAATAAAATATATGCTGAATGCTTAAAATATAAAATGACAAAAATATTATTAAAACAATAATATCAAAATCTGTTACTCCACAGAGTTTCATGTGACAATACTATTGTGGGGACCTACCTACAAATGGACTTGTCCACACCTTTATAATATGGCTGCCAACTCTGAGTGGGAGTCACTGCGTAGCAGACTTGCCTCTGCTACTGTTGACACTGTCAGCACTCTGCCTTCGGTAGAGGGCGCTCTCTGCTTCCGAGCAGGGAGCACAAACCCAGTCGTGGTTCCGCCGGAGGGCAGAACCACGACTCGGTAAAAATAGACAGACATATTTTTGGCCTGGCTATATGGCCGGGAATACCCACAATAAAATGACCATGTGTCACATCCGGCCTTGCGTGGGAAGGCTAGTGAATATAGTCACTGCATAGCAGATTTGCCTCTGCTACTGTTGACACTGTCAGCACTCTGCCTTCGGTAGAGGGCGCTCTCTGCTTCCGAGCAGAGAGCACAAACCCAGTCGTGGTTCCGCCAGAGGGCAGAACCACGACTCGGTAAAAATAGACAGACATATTTTTGGCCCGGCTATATGGCCGGGAATACCCACTTTAAAATGACCATGTGTCACATCCAGCCTTGCGTGGGAAGGCTAGTAAATACAACTGCGTAGCAGACTTGCCTCTGCTACTGTTGACACTGTCAGCACTCTGCCTTCGGTAGAGGGCGCTCTCTGCTTCCGAGCAGAGAGCACAAACCCAGTCGTGGTTCCGCCGGAGGGTAGAACCACGACTCGGTAAAAATAGACAGACATATTTTTGGCCCGGCTATATGGCCGGGAACACCCACATTAAAATGACCATGTGTCACATCCGGCCTTTTGTGCGGAGGCTAGTGAATATAGTCACTGCATAGCAGATTTGCCTCTGCTACTGTTGACACTGTCAGCACTCTGCCTTCGGTAGAGGGCTCTCTCTGCTTCCGAGCAGAGAGCACAAACCCAGTCGTGGTTCCGCCGGAGGGCAGAACCACGACTCGGTAAAAATAGACAGACATATTTTTGGCCCGGCTATATGGCCGGGAATACCCACTTTAAAATGACCATGTGTCACATCCAGCCTTGCGTGGGAAGGCTAGTAAATACAACTGCGTAGCAGACTTGCTTCTGCTGCGGTTGACACTGTCAGCACTCTGCCTTCGGTAGAGGGCGCTCTCTGCTTCCGAGCAGAGAGCACAAACCCAGTCGTGGTTCCGTCAGAGGGCAGAACCACGACTCGGTAAAAATAGACTGACTTATTTTTGGCCCGGCTATATGGCCGGGAACTCCCACTTTAAAATGACCATGTGTCACATCCGGCCTTTTGTGGGGAGGCTAGTGAATATAGTCACTGCGTAGCAGACTTGCTTCTGCTACTGTTGACACTGTCAGCACTCTGCCATCGGTAGAGGGCGCTCTCTGCTTCCGAGCAGAGAGCACAAACCCAGTCGTGGTTCCGCCGGAGGGCAGAACCACGACTCGGTAAAAATAGACAGACATATTTTTGGCCCGGCTATATGGCCGGGAACTCCCACTTTAAAATGACCAGGTGTCACATCCGGCCTTTTGTGGGGAGGCTAGTGAATATAGTCACTGAGTAGTAGACTTGCCTCTGCTACTGTTGACACTGTCAGCACTCTGCCTTCGGTAGAGGGCGCTCTCTTCTTCCGAGCAGAGAGCACAAACCCAGTCGTGGTTCCGCCGGAGGGCAGAACCACGACTCGGTAAAAATAGACAGACATATTTTTGGCCTGGCTATATGGCCGGGAATACCCACAATAAAATGACCATGTGTCACATCCGGCCTTGCGTGGGAAGGCTAGTGAATATAGTCACTGCATAGCAGATTTGCCTCTGCTACTGTTGACACTGTCAGCACTCTGCCTTCGGTAGAGGGCGCTCTCTGCTTCCGAGCAGAGAGCACAAACCCAGTCGTGGTTCCGCCAGAGGGCAGAACCACGACTCGGTAAAAATAGACAGACATATTTTTGGCCCGGCTATATGGCCGGGAATACCCACTTTAAAATGACCATGTGTCACATCCAGCCTTGCGTGGGAAGGCTAGTAAATACAACTGCGTAGCAGACTTGCCTCTGCTACTGTTGACACTGTCAGCACTCTGCCTTCGGTAGAGGGCGCTCTCTGCTTCCGAGCAGAGAGCACAAACCCAGTCGTGGTTCCGTCAGAGGGCAGAACCACGACTCGGTAAAAATAGACTGACTTATTTTTGGCCCGGCTATATGGCCGGGAACTCCCACTTTAAAATGACCATGTGTCACATCCGGCCTTTTGTGGGGAGGCTAGTGAATATAGTCACTGCGTAGCAGACTTGCTTCTGCTACTGTTGACACTGTCAGCACTCTGCCATCGGTAGAGGGCGCTCTCTGCTTCCGAGCAGAGAGCACAAACCCAGTCGTGGTTCCGCCGGAGGGCAGAACCACGACTCGGTAAAAATAGACAGACATATTTTTGGCCCGGCTATATGGCCGGGAACTCCCACTTTAAAATGACCAGGTGTCACATCCGGCCTTTTGTGGGGAGGCTAGTGAATATAGTCACTGAGTAGTAGACTTGCCTCTGCTACTGTTGACACTGTCAGCACTCTGCCTTCGGTAGAGGGCGCTCTCTTCTTCCGAGCAGAGAGCACAAATCCCAGTCGTGGTTCCGCCGGAGGGCAGAACCACGACTCGGTAAAAATAGACAGACATATTTTTGGCCCGGCTATATGGCCGGGAATACCCACATTAAAATGACCATGTGTCACATCCGGCCTTGCGTGGGAAGGCTAGTGAATATAGTCACTGAGTAGTAGCCACAGAGTGAGTGAATGAGTGAGTCAGAACATCTGCGAGAGAAAGTACTTTCCAGTCCATGTTTACCTTTGTACTACATTTTCTGAGAATATACTATTTGACCTAATATCCGAGTCCATGTTATCTTTCTATGGCTCTTCGATCATAACAAACACAATCATCAGACAGTGAGATATATATATATATATATATATATACAAGCCTGTTTTGCTGTATCACAGTTCATCAGTGTGGCTAGACACATTCACTTGCTTCTGGAGGGATTGAAACTTAACCGATTTGGTGTCAGTTGGAGTTGCTACTCCCTAAGTCATAAGCGCATCAAATCAGAGAAGGGAAATTTTAATGTGTTGTATAGAAGCAATGTATACACATGCCAGTTACCGAAAGAACTCAATTCATTTCTGAAGAGTCACGCATATATCACAGAAGTGGAAACTGTTTTGAAAATTTTCTTCTCTAGAGAGCTCAATCATAATGAGAGCATAATATTGTTTTTTTTATTTAAAATTACTATAGTTTACATTGTGACATAAAAATTTCCATGTTTTGAGATTTTTACCTTGTCATCAGGCAATATTAGCTTATTGTTGTGAAAATGATTTTCATTTGAATATAAGAAACAATACGTTTGTTATTTATGGATGTGGGAAGACAGAAAAATTTGTGTGTGTTCAATTTCACTAATTGGAATAGAGATCCACTTTAAATTTGAAAGAGTTATATTTTTCTGGGGAAATACATGATTTTTTCTTTCAATATTGACAGCTAGAGTGTCAGTCAATCAAAACCCCTGTCTAGACTGCATTTCCGTTGATGTATCTATTATTGTTACAAGAGTATTGTCTTAGTTTTCTCTGTATCCCAGCATTTTCTAAAACAAAAAAGAAAGAAAGAAAATATATTTTTGATCTGACTTTGAGTGTAATTATATTATTTTTATTTTGATTCAGAATGCATTTTATTCTAAGTTTTCATAAACTCTTAAATAGTCAAAATTTATAATATTTATTTATTTATCAAAAATTTTAATATCCATTTTATTATTTTAAAGTCTATTATATTATTATCATACCAGAATACAATTTTTAATATCATAATTAAAAATTTTAATATCTACTTAATCATTAAAACTTTAAATATCTATTTAATTATTTTAGTATCTATTTAATTATTATTATTTCATAATATAAAACAAATTATTAGATATATGTAAGTTAATGGATATTTTTATTATGAAGAATCTTTTTAACCATATTCCAAGGTGAACATTTAACAATGTTTACATATGATTTTATTTTATTATGTTTATTTAATAGATTTTTATTTTTAAGAAATTTAATGATAAATAGTTTTTTTTATATAGATACAAGGGGCATGGGTTGTTTAAATACTTCCATATTCTAGCTTTTTTAAAAATTTTCCATTTTTAATGTAGAAGTTTTGTTTTTGTAATATTTCGATCTAGATGTTCTATTTCTGTACTTATTATCATTAAATGAAAACATGTACTGATAAAATCATTTTTTTCAGAGAGTTCTTAATGCTAACCACATAAATCTTTACATTACTAGGTTTTTCCATAAAAGAAATAGTACATTGATAAACAATGGATTCTGTACAGCAAGTTTTCCAAAGGACACTCTAGAGTGTTTTTACAATTACATTTATTACCCAAATTATTGATTTCAGTTATTAGATAATTATTATTTTCAGTAAGGTTTAAATTTTTAAAAAAATATTATTATGAGTTTTTTATAATTTTTTCTAGAGTATGCATACTAAATTTTAGAGTATTTTTATTGAAAATCTTACTTAATCGGAAAGTGTTTCCTAATCAAAATGAGGATTTTTTTTCCGAATTTACTGCTAACCATTTAATTAAAAGTGGTGTATACCAAATAATATTTATATTCCTATTTTTTCTTAGTAGGTAGATCTCTTTTACATATTTAATATTTAGGCTTTTATATCCACTATTTTTTAAGGTAGTATTATAAAAATTTATTATGCTTATTGAACACTTCTTTATTTGTGGAATTTCTACTCATTCTGTATTTTATGGATAAGGGTACATGGTTAATAATGAATATATAAAGGATTTGTATTTGTTTTTTTTATATGGTTGTCATTGTTTTCCAAATCTAAAGTCATGTCAGTTTTATATATTTGTATTAATAGTAACTTTTAAAATAAGGTTTTTAAATTCTTAATTCTAATTTTATCTATTTTAAAATTTATGGAATTACTCACTACTATAAGACCATCATCCCTGTATAATCCAATATATTTTGTATTTATATCCTCATGGGCTGTAAGATTGTATAACACAAATAAGCCAACCAGATTTGAAGACTCAGCAGTCTAAAAATCCCATTGTTATATCCAAATTATTTTCATTGGAATTAATTTTGTCCACTGTTATATATATATATATAAATATATATATATCAGTCAGTTAAGTGCCATATGTGAAACATGCTTGGGAAATCTTGTCTCGAAAGAGACATGACTGACTGGGCAGAAGATTATCCCACAGTAGGTTGCCATTGCTTTCTGCAGTAGACTGGTTGCCAGCCAAGGCTATAGAACCCAATCTGTCCTGTTATTTAACTCATAACTGGAAGGAAGAGATGGATTAATACATTTCCCAAGAATATTTGCGCGTAAGTGAATGCAATGAATTCAATTGGAATTCGAACTCGGCTCCCCGATTTCTCATTCCGAGTCAATATCCACTGCACCACAGCACACATCCATATATATATATATATATATATATATATATATATATATATAAATAATTTGTAAACAAGTTATATTATGCAACCCCAGTTTCTATCTTCTAGTGTCTTCAGGTGATTTACAATAATTTATTGTAAATTGCCTGAAGACACCAAATGGTAGAAATCTGGGTTGCATCTGGTTCATTTACAAATGAAAAATATTCAAAAGTTCTACAATATTATTGTACTGAACACTTTTTAATCCAACTGTGTACTGGTCTAATTGAATTATGACCAAAAACTAAGTAATTATTTATAAAATTTAAAGAGAGTGAAACAGAAAATCAAAGAAACATAATAAATTTTTTTTTTTTTGTGATGAACATGTGTCAGTATAGAAGCAAAATAGGCCTCAGTCACATGCAAACATAGAATTAATTATTTCAGCACTTGTGGCTGATTGCAAGTTCAACCTGAAGCTAATCCCTGAATTTGATGGTTCAGACTGGGGTTTCACTATTGTTGAATGGCTTAAAAAGGCTATGATCTGTGTAGCGTGAAGAACACTGTGAGCACTCTGGGAGGTGCATTTGCTGTGTTCCACTAACTCAGCAAAAAAGAAAGAAAAGATGTATGACATATTAGGGATGCCCTGTACATTGCTTTTGCCACTGATCCATTCATAGCATGTGAATAGTTTGTAGCTAGGTACTTGAATTCAAACAAATCCGTAGTCATCTACTTGGCAGACCTCCATAGACTGTCAACCTTGTATGGAGGTGTGTCTGACCACAGCCTTGCTTGTGCATTTGCAGCAGGGTTGCCTGAGCATGTCAGAAAACTGCTCCACACTTCCTCTTAAATGGATTCACTGGTTGTAAACCAGCAACTAGAATAGGCTAGAGCCATACTGAAGGATGATACCCTGGTGTTGGAATTGATTGTGGCAGCTGCAAAGCCTGAGCAACTGGGTACAGACTTGACTTCTGCCAGTGATATGCAGAGTAATATCATCTTCCACAGATGTGGCAGTACCAGTCACTTGGTCAAATATTGTTTGAGTTGACAAACTGGGTAAAGTAAGAGTTGGCAAGGAGACAAAGGGCTATTGTTATTACAAACTGGGTTATATATCATGGAAATGTCCAGGAAACACATCAAGAGAACAGACATTAGCACCAGTTTAATTCCTTTCTTAGATATAAATGTAACATTGCTTGTGGTCAACGTATTGGTCAATAGGGAATGATGTTAAGGTCTCAAAACTCTGGTTGCCCTTAATAGTGCAGAGTGATGGTGGTTGTGGACTGGTAAGCATGTAGATATAGAGATGATTGGTGGCAGAATGTGGGTGTACTGTGGTGTTTAGGCCATCAATATCTGCACAGATAGTGGAATAGATACAATAAATATGTTAGGTGGTATCCATCTCATGCAGGCTGGAGCTGTATATTCTGCAGCAAAGAAATGCCAACATTTGCAGTGATCCATATTTACCAGCCTGACTTTTCCGTAGAATTCCACCACCAGCAAATTATCTGGACTGCAAAATGGAAGCAGACATCAGTTGTAGTACCAGCTCAGTTACACAACAGGGTGTTAGAGTGCCCCATTTCAAAGGATGTTGGGGATGCCTATGAACAAGAACACCAGGTATGGATCACCAATGGTTGGAAAAAGTAATTAGTTTTATTAATGGCCATTGTCCAGTGCTGAACTATTGCAAGTTCAACAAACATGCTGATGTGTTCACTGAAAGTTTGAACGTTTGTTCTGCTAAACTGCGAGAATGGTGTCAAACAAGGGACAAATGTAGCCATACTTGACTTGCAAAAAGCATATCTTCAAATACGCATACATGAATCACTGTAACCATATCAAAGTAATTTTGCCTAATTTAGTTGGAATTTGGCTTCAACATGTCACCTCTAGTCATGAAGTCCCTTATTGAAACCGTGAGGTTACAGTTGGGAGAGTGATGTTTGCATACATAGACAAGGTGCATGTCAATAAGTGCATCATATCTGCAGAACATGTCAGGGCAAACTTGGCCCAGTCTGGGCTGTTGTACAAAGACCCAGAACATTTGTAGGATGGAGCTTGCATGTTCAGACTGGAAGTCTGGGGAGAGTGCAACATTCTGTGGTGGATACAGGGAAGTGTGATTTCAAATGTCGTTGATGTTATGACTTAGTTGAATGTCTTCTCACTATGATTTGGTGGGACATATTCTTATGTGTGGATGGCTGTATGCATCAACTGGGTTCATCAAGCAGCATCAGTTATGCTGGTGGAAGGCAGAGAAGGGTCTTTCAGAAGATTAATGGAGATAAATTTTGTTTTGGAGGTGTTAAAAATGACAAGCCATCTTTTGCCCCAGTTAATGATGGTCGTGAGATCATTTTGGACATGAGCTTCCATTTTGATCTTGTTGGACTGAAGTAATCAGTGTAGTCAATTTGAAGGCTCATGCAATCAGAAAAGACATTAATTAAAAACTGTATAGGGCCAATGATGGAGCCCTGGGAGTCACCTATGTTAGTATAAAACAATCTAGACAAGTGATTATTCAGGATAACTTTCATTTCATGATTTGATAGGAAAGACAGGTAACAAGGATATAAACCTCTACTCCTTTTCAATGGATGGGGAAGAAGTGTGAAATTTATAAGCAAACCTATCAAAATTTGGTTCACTATGTCGTGTCAGACTGTTTTTCTCATTAGAATCTATTTTGCACATTTATAAATCCATTAATCATGCATGCATTGAGTATTATTGCCATGTTTTGCCTGATGCTCCCAATCTCAAGATTCTTGACAGAATTCAAAGATTCAATTTAATTGATCTTGACCTGTCATTTTGATTTAAGTCACTTTTTCATCAACATGACATGACTTTCTCCCATGTTTTCTACAAATATATTTTATAATTGTTTTTAACAGCTTTCCTCTTTTGTGCTTGGACTACATGAATTTAAGTGTATTACTAGACTAGAAACTAGGGCTCATCATTTTCCTGTTGAACTAGCTAGATGCAAGTGCTAGATCTACTCTAATATGTCTTTTTTGCACTTCTTGTCCATGGAACTTCCTTTCAGTTTGTTGCTCCCTTGACTACACATGGCAAACTTTTAAACATAATGCTAATTGCCATCTGTTTCCTTGAATTCTGTTCTTTGATTGTCCTTTCTCCTTACTTATCTGAACTAAAGTCTTTTCATTCTCTTTCATTTCCAGTAACCCTATGTATTGTAGTGACAGTAATGTCTTTCTTAGGATGAATTGATTAAAAAAATCCAAAACATGTGCTTCTGACTTTATTTGGTATATATAATGTATCGTATCAGTTTTTTTTATCTTATTTCCCTTGGTGTGATTTTGCAGTAAGTTTGAAATGACTGGAAAGACATGCAAAATTCTGATTAAATTAACAGCCTAAACAAAACTGATTAGTCAATTCAAATTCCTTGAACTTTTGAGGAGCACCTTGAATATGCTTACATACACAAAACATACACACACACATATATATATATATATATAGTGTTGAATTGTGATAATATTTAGCACCAAGATTGTTGTGTTTTTCAGTAGTTTTGCTGATAAAAGGAATATTGGCAAGCAGGTTTTTTATTGTAAAATGCTCGATATTGGGGAGGAGATAGACCATTGATAGGGTTTAGGAAATCTCTCTCTATATATATAGGGTTTCTATTATGTTATTCCCAAACAAAAATGAATTACTGAATGAAAGAACAAAAATTATGACTAAGTGTAAACATGCCATAAAATACCTATTACGTTCATACAACCTGGGATGAAAACGTTATAATTTCTTCTAATTTTGAAAATTGTGCGTTCAAAAATTTTCTGTTAGGTGAGCATTCTTAAAAATAAAAAGAAGCAAAAAAAAAAAAATGGTAAAATTAGTTATTGCAAATCGCCTGAGGATACCAGATGGGTTATATAATAACTCATTTACAAATGAAGAATATATATATATATATATATATATATATATATATATATATATATATATATATATACTTATTAGTATGATTATTTTTCATATATGTGTGTGTGTGTGTGTGTGTGTGTGTGTGTGTGTGTGTGTGTGTGTGTGTGTGTGTGTAAACTATTTTCAGATAGAGTGTATCTGTAAAGGAATAAAATGAATAAAAAGAGAGAAGGAGAAAAACTGTTCTTAGTCGACACGTTTTGTCCTCGGATAAAGTCCCTCTGAGGACAAAACAAATAGTTTTTCTTCCTGTCTCTTTTCTTGTCTCTATATTTGTGTGTGTGCATAATTACAAATATTTTAATATATACATAACTAAACAGGCAACCAACTTAATATACTATGACATTGCAATTTCTCTATTTCTCTTTATATTCTGACAGTATACATCAAAACCATTTAAATAAATAGATGTTATTCCAACTGTAAAGAAGATGCCAAGAAATGTTGCCACTCATAAAGTTCATTAGCCCTGTCATTAGAGGGATTAATGTTTGTGGTACACAATTTAGCTGGCTGCAATAAAGACATGGGTGGGCAGTATGTCTCCTCTGCTAAAGCCATTACCAAATTTAATAAGCCATGTTCACAAAGCACTTGGCATGACTGCAAGCCTAAAACTGAGCCACTAGAATATTTGTTATAAATTTTGTATGTTCACTTGGTAACTATGAGTCAAACATTCATATACATGTAAAATCACCAACAGTTTTTTAAACATCTTTATTAACATCAGTTAATTGGCAGATTCTTCCAAAAACTCTAATGCAAAAAGTGTTTTAGTGATATAATTCTTAAAATGCATATCATATTCAACAATACTATCATTTGTGTAACTACTTTCTACCATTTTTAAAAATGTTATCTATTTTGGTTTTATGATAGTGTTCGCAATAGTTGTGCAGATAATGAAACTGTTATTGGCAAAAGTGGAAATCAGCAAGCCAAATTCAAATTCCAGTCAAGTCACATATGTCCTCGATAAAAACATGAAACCATCTCCTCCCACCAGATATGGATTCAATAGCAGAGTAAAATGAGCTATCTTGCTTTGGATGGCAACAACTCAAGGAGAAGGAGTACTCTGAATTTAAAACTGTGGAGAATGCAACAGGAAACCATTCCACTTTCATTTCCAAAAAGTCATTGCAATTAACAGATAATGGAATCTGTGGAGATTCATAATTGTCTACATCCTGAAGAGAAATGACACTCAAAAATAAATGAATAAATAAATAAATAGTACTTCAATAATTACAGTATAAGTAAATGGTTTTTGATGAATGTGTTTGTTGTTTTTAGTAGGATGGATTGGTTGTGTCACTATGTTAATCTCCACAGATATCTTCAAGTCAACACACTAAAGTCTGTCTCTTCCTGAAAATTAAATCAGCCATCTTCTCACCAGGAGAAATGTTTTTTGTAGTATTAAATAGCATAATACATATTTTTGCAAACTACTTGTCAGTAACAGAAAGTAAAAGGTAAGGGACTTCTGAATCCTAGCAGTTGCAGACTTAGTGTTTTCCCACAGTGAAACTCCTTTTGTATCATCAAATCTTGCTTTCTTGCTAACTGCTGATTTTTTAATTCATGAACCAATGAAAAGGCACTGCCACATCCTTCTTCTTTTTTTTCCAATACTTGTATCTGTTAACTAACCATATCATATATTGCATTCCAGAAATATGATATAACATTCTCCCTTATTTTTTACACACAATGTTACTGTACATGCTTGAAAATACACTCTCCTGTGTGGTTGCTCAATTAGTAATGAAAATGTCACTGAGTAAATTCATGTACTATGTGGCCATTTCATTTATCAGGACAATATACCTATACATTCTTCATAGAATGTATTTTGGAAAACTTTGCATCATACAGGTATTTCAGCCTACAGTTTCAGAAGGTTGATATATCTGGTTGAGACAATGTTTTGCTAAAATGAATTTTTTTGTTATTTTGCATTAACTAGCTCAATTCAAGACCTAAGAGCCATTCAAGGTGGTGTGAGATTGTTGTAAGGGCAGAACAGAAGTGTAAGGATGAAGTAAGTGGAAGTGATATAGAAATAAAAATTACTCTGATACCACTGCTCTATTGGATATATTTCTTAATATTAAGTGGCTGGAAACTTTTCTGATAATGCTCATAAATTAAGAGGTAGAAATAGTTTCTTTCACAACTGTATACATGGAATATTCATTCATGAGAAGTGATAAAACATTGCAAATTGTCTAATCAAACTTATAATTCCACTTTTAAAAAATAAAAAAGGCAAAACTCTTTTGTGGTTACCATCAGCTGCCTCATTGTGTTTTCCTTAATCTCATCAACAGTTTTCAGCAAAGTAAAAACAGAAAAACCAGAAATCACAGTAACCTAAATCTGGACTGTAGAAACATGCATGTCTATTGTTTAAGTCTCACAGAAGGATGCTTCTCCAAACACTACAATCTTAATCCCTAAAAGCTGGAGTCAACCAGTATCTACCTTATGTAGCCACATAATATGCACTTCTTACCCCTCTGTTCTGCTCTTACAACAATCTCACACCACCTTGAATGGCTCTTAGGTCTTGAATTGAATGAGCTAAAACAAAATAACCAAAAAAGTTATTTTAGCAAAACATTGTATCAATCAGTTATTTCAACCTTCTGAAACTGTAGACTGAAATACCTGGGTGATGCAATGTCTTGCTAAAATACATTCTATGACAATGTAGAATCAAAAACATAATACTCACTCTCTCAAGGAGTTCCCAATTAGCCTCTAGTTGGCAGACAGAGAATCAAGCTCTAACTTAATACAAACCTCATACTTTGAAGGTTTATGGCTGAATGAGGGACATTTATGTATCACAGCATCCATAATAAAGTCAGCAACTAATCAGATCCCATAGAATAGGCTTCTCCAAGTAGCAGGATGGAACACCCCAGTCTGTTGTATAAACCACTCACCAACTAGTCCAAATTAATATGAAATCTGTTTACATACACTAAAGGACTGATCTGTTTATCCAAGCAAACATGTGACAAGTTTCAAAAAGCGTAATGCATTTGATGGTATGGAACATGCATGAGCATATTAGACCCACAACTTATATTACAGCAGGGCATATTTGTGAAAAGATATTTAGTCTATTTAAGCATGTAATGTTTAAAGCAAGGTACCAGCACATTATAAAAGCATTTTAACTACAGTAGAAGACATTACATTCTATTAAAACAAGCTAGCAGTAGAGCTGAACATTAAGCAAGAAATTACAGTAAAGAAAATATCGTTCTTGATTACAGTCATAAAACAGAACATCACTGATTTTTGTAATAACAGTTCCTTTTACACAACTGGTAATGATAATTTGCAGTACCCATAAAAGCTTTACCATTTTTTTGTTTGAATTTTTTATGAATGATAATTCTTAAGTTAAGGATTAAATAAGCTTCTTGTGAGTTCAATGAATATAAAATATCTGTGGAAATTTCACAATTGCATCATTAAATATTTGAGCTTAACAGCTTTAACCAAATATTACAGTAACAATTATGAATATAAATGCAGATTATTATTTAAAGAAGTAAGAGAGTACAAATGAAAATATGTAAAAATTGACACAATTTTCCTTTTTACTGAAGCAGACATTAACCAATATGAGAGTATTATTGTCTTCCCTGTCTTCTGCCCCTTCCTTTCTTTAATTCCTGATACATCTTTCCTTGCGTCCAAAAGAAAATGGTCCATTATTTATCATATATAATAGCAGAATATAACACACACTAGAATTATAATAATAATAATAACAACAACAAGAAAGTTTGAGAAAATAATAATGTTATGGTGTTGAGCTAGATAGAAGTCTCTGTCTGAGGTAAAATAATAGCTCATATTAATTAGCACTGGGGATAAATTTAGCTTCTAAAAAGCCTCAACTTTAAATATAAGACACAGTATTATTTCTTTTAGTCATTTGTTTGTAAAAAAAATGTGCATCTTATATCCTCTCCAAATACAGTACTTTGAAAATGACTATGATATCACTGCTCTAGGTTTGCTATTTTTCTTAATATTAAGTGGCTGGGCAGGTAGAAATGGTTTCTTTCATATTGAAATATCAGCCAACTGTATGCACAGAATATTCATTCATGAGAAGTAATGAAACACTGCAAATTCTCTAACCAAACTCATAACTCATAATTTGCCTACTGCCATTCCAATTTTTGTTTTTGATTCAAAAACAGTATTTCTCACATTTACAGGTGGCGCAGACCTACTCATGGAATTTTTCTTGTTTTTACTATTTTTCACCCCCAAACAATGCCTCTTAGTCATTAAATGAAAAGAATTAACGAATGGGGAAAGATGAAAAAGGAGGAGGTAAGAAGTACAAATCATGAATATATGTAGAATAGATAACAGTTAACTTTTTAAATTTAAAATTTTTGGTATTATTAATTTAATAATAAATTTAATAATTTATTTTTTTTAATTATTATATTATATTATTATAATAATTATATATATTAATATAATAATTATATTATATTAAATATTATATTTTATAATTATATTATATTAAATATTATATTATATATATATTATATATATTAATATAATAATTATATTATATTAAATATTATATTATTTATAAATATTAATAATATAAATATTATAATTTAATAAATTATTAAATTATAAATTAAATTTATAACCTCCTCTGAACCTTATCGATATTGCCATATCGATAAGGTTCAGAGGAGGGTCTGTAATGTGATAGATACCGACTTGGCAGACCACCTGCAGTGTCTCTCCCACCGGTGCGACATGGCTTCCCTGTGTCTCTTCTACAAATACTTTCACGGCTTCTGCTCCGATGAACTTAGATCACTAGTGACCCCTAAATACGAATTTGAACGAGATACTAGATTAGCAACGAGATCCCACCCTTTTACAGTGAAACTGATAAAATGCAGCCGTAACTTCTACTCCAACAGTTTCTTTCCTCGCACTTCCTGACTGTGGAATTCTCTTCCAAATGATTGCTTCCCGGACAGCTACAATCTCCAGGAGTTTAAATATAAGGTCAATAGACACCTCCTAACACACTAACCTGCTCCCATTCTATCAAACACTCTTCCCATCTGCCCAACCCTCATCCTCGCTATCCTTACTCATCTGTCACCTTCCTCCTGACATTCCCTATGTTTAACCACTCCTTCTCTTTACCTTCCCCTATGTAGCCCCATGAGCAATAGTGGCAGTGGAATGCCTTGCTTGGGGTGAGATGATTAAAAAAAAAAAAAAAAAAACTTTGAGCCTGAAGAGACTAAGATTGTACTGATCAAGGAAGCACCCTGCCAGAAGTCTCTCAAGACATAAAGTTTTGCAATCTATAAATATTTTCTGGCTTTAAATAACCTGCAATGGGTTGATAAGCCATAGAAAATGAATTAATCAACCAAAAATAATTACAGTATGACAGAGACTTGATATTTTTTGTCTAAATTTCTAGACTGACACTAGGAATGCGGATTCATAGCTTTTTCAATGGCATTAGTTCAGAATGAACACAAATAGCCTTAGTTTAAATTCTAACTTGGTTTACCAATTCTTTTTTGTATGCTTTTAATTGTTTTTTGTATGAAACAGAAAAAGAAGATACACATAAAACATATAATAAAAGTGACTACAAATTACACTAATCACCTCAAACGGTTAATGAATAACCAATAGTTACTATTTCAATTACCACAAGAAACATATGCACACACATTAGTTTTACTGTGAAGAAAAGAAATATCCACCCATTCAGAATATCAGTTTTCGGTTTTTTTCTCCTATATTCTAAGGAAGCTTGAATTATACAGATGGCAATTCATTTATTTCTTGTTTTTACTATGACTGAAAATATTAAAATGTTAGCAGGTGTTTGCCTCTTAACACATCAAATATCCATAATTATTTTTTTATATTCTAAAATGTATAAAGCCCACTCAGGTATAAATCACTTCCCTATTTCAATATCAACATCATTATTATCATGTCATCATTATTATCATGTCATCTTCATCAATTTTGTTTAGAATATCCTCAGCTGCTTATGAAACATTTATTTTCAGCCTTGTAAAATCCCAAATGAACCAACTGCACTAATCATCACCAACTTAATAGTTTGATAGCAATATTTGCTGGTGGTCTTCTCTGAAGATCAACTGACAACAAGTATTCTCAATCCTTCAGCACTTTCCTCAATGCTGTAACTGATTTTAGTAATGTTCTTAATTGAAAAAAAATTGATTTTTTCTTATGTTACATTATTATCATTATTATAATTATCCTATCATCAATTTCAAACCAACACTAAGCTGTGGCATTCTTTGGAGATCAAGTGACAAAAAGTCTTTTCATTACACAGTTTTTTAGCTGATTTTAGTAATATTTTCATCTGTGTAGTTTCATTCTTCTATAGGTTTCCAGGATTTTTCCAGATATACTAGTACTGATGAATATAAATGACTCTTTCTGTTTCTGCTCTCGCAAGGTTGACATATTTTTCTAAATTTTAACTTTCTTTCAACTTTTTGGACAGTAACATTCACTGAAAATTGTTGTTCTTGACCAAATAAATAAAGCTGGTCTTTCAACTTTTGAATGTTACATTCCAAAGAATTTTACTAAGACTGATTATAGTTCATGCAGAAACCACTAGTCTGCGTGGTAAAATCCCAGTCATTTGGACAGTTATAAGTGGATCGTCTTCCCCACACAACCCTACCTACTTTTGTATTTCTTCTGAGCCAACTTGCTGTATTCGTTTATTATCATCATTTTAAGGCAGTTCTCCTTGCTTTAGCAGGTGTTTGCCCTTATCATGTGTTAAATTCACAGACTTTATGGAGCTCAGCTTTTACAACTCTTCCTCACGCCAGCTTATCTCTTATGGGCTTAGGGGCGTCTTCATCATTAAAACTTCCCATTAGTCTCCTTTTATGACATTCAGGGTGAATGGCCTCTCTATCCTAGACTAGTAAAGCATAGTAAATAATTGGTGTTAATATATACATTTATTACCTGTCTGGACAGGTGGTGCATCTTGACCAGTGAAGACATTATTTCTTTTCTTATTTACCTTGTTGATGCCACTTGGAAACTGTCATGTAAGTATATGATAATCTAAATTTTGGTCAGATATTTTGTACCTTATAGCCATTTCAGCTTGTACAGTAGTATACTTGTAAAATCTGAATTATTATGCAAATATTTATTGCCTGGATATAAATATTATCCTTTATTTTTCAAAACTGACAATAGATATATCATACTTTTTATTACCACTGCCTAGATAGGTAAGGTATATTAGAAAGTAGACTGCTCTTGTACTCAACTCACCCATGCTTTTCTCTTGCTACCATCATGTCAAGGATAAAAATATAGTAAAAATAATTGTTATTGAAAAAATATTGTCACAAAAGCATTTGCAGGTGTAATGGTAGCAAAATTAATCTATTACTACCAAGTATGAATTTGATTCACACTGGGGCATCCATACAAAAATTCAACAAAACCAAGCAAAATTTATTTGCAATAGTGAATTATTTTCATTGTAGAATCATTTTTTAATCATTTTACTCCAAGCATGTCAATAAAAACCACTAGAATACAGAGATTTACTGAGAGTAAAATAAAAAAACAGACTTCAAGGGGACAGAAGATGATGATTAGCATTTAATTTTTTTGAATATTGTACTTGAGAGGAAGGATGTGAGGTGGTGCAGTGGATATCAGCTCGGAACGAGAAGTCAGGGAGCCAAGTTTGAATTCCAGTTGAATTCATTACATTCACTTACATGCAAATACCCTTGGGAAAGGTATTAATCCATCTCTTCCTTCCAGTTATGAGTTAAATAACAGGAAAGATTGGGTTCTATATCCTTGGCTGGCAACCAGTCTACTGCAGAAAGCAATGGCAACCTACTTTGAGATAATCTTCTGCCCAGTCAGACATGTCTCTTTCAAGACATGATCGCCCAAGTGTATTTCACGTATGGCACTTAACTGACTGACTTGAGAGAAAAACGAGATACTGGAAGAGCATTCAACAAGTGGGAAGTGCAAAAAAAGAAATTATGAACATATAATTTATGGTCATAACAAGCAATTTCAACAGTGAAATTAAGAGACCTAACTGGCAATCTAGTACTGCACTTAAATTTGTGAAGTCAAGCAACCAACAAAGAAAGCTCACTAGGACAATTACTTTAAAATATTTATAAAAGAGGCAAAAGAAAGCTATGTTTGCAATTAAATTTTATAGTAAAATCAATTGCAATGTTTTTTTAGAGTAAAATCATTTCCAGGTACCACAAAATGGGATAATGGTAAGCAATGTTAGTGTGGTTAGTGTGTTCACTTCACATGGAACAACCTACACAAAATTCAGCACTAAATGAAGCTACTATTTGAAAAGCCATAATACTATACAAACCAACCTAAAATACTTTTCAATAAATTTTCATAGCAAAATGATTTCTAGATAAACTGGAACAGGGTAAGTGTTAGTAAATTGACTATTACTACTGAGCAGTGAGTTCAATTCTCAGTAGGTGCCCTACATATAAACATTGAAGAACCAAATGTGTGCTGATGTGTTAGAAAATTAACTAAACAATTAGAGCAGGAATGTTACAAGCAATATCCACTAATATTGGAACTTAGTTTGGTAACCTGATGATTGTTATATGACTCTGCACTTTCATTATCACTTTTCTAGTTTTTTTTTTTTTAATTTTTTTAAGGAAATTTACTTAAAAATCTAAAAGGAAAAGAAAACAGTATCATTCAGTTCATTGCACTAAAAGCAAGAACTTTACTGCATGGGTTTAAAACTGTTAAAGGAATGCAATATTTATGCTCAGAATGATACCAGAAAGAGCAATACAAATGTAAGAAGATGTATACCTCTGTTTTATAGATTATGCAAAAGCATTTCATAAATTACATCACAAAGAACATTTGAAACTGCCAGTAATCATCACATATTTGGGAAGGATATTAGAATAATCCAGAACCTATACTGGCAGCAAATCCCCTGCACATGGATTGAAAATGAATTCAGCAGATATAGAAAAACAAAAAGGAGTGCAACACAAACATGTGTCTATCAGGATTCATTATTGACAGCTATAATCTTAACAACATAAGATAGTCAAATGACAGAGTTAATAGCAGACACAGAAAGGAAACTACACAAACTCCTACAGAACATAGTCAAGGAAAGTCAGAAGAAAGGACTAAACAACAATTGCAAGAAGGTAGAATGCATGTTTGTTTGCAAAACAAACAGTTCAATATGCAAATTGCAAATTGAAAATACCAAAATTAAACAAGTACAAAAACTTAAATATCTGGGAAATGTTTTAACAGAAGACAGAATGTGTGACACTGAAATCTGAAGCTGCATTGGGATAGCAAAATATGTCTTCCAAAAGCCAAGAAAAGTATTAAGAATACTGAGGATACAATGGACTGAACATATGAGCAGTGACAAAGTTTTGGAGAAAATGAAAACAAAAAGGGCATAATTGAAAGAGATAACTGAAATTTCTAGATCACGTAATAAGGAAAGAAGGGTTGGAAATTTTGTTACTAACAAGAAAGATTATAAGCAAGACAGAAAAAAACATATTACCTTCCTAGAGACTGTGAATAAATGGATAGTGGAACTAGGTTTAGGAAAGATAACAAAATTTATTAAGAGCTACAGAAAACAGAAAATTGTGGAGAGCTGTCATTACTAATGTCCTGAAGGGACACATCAAAAAGAAGAAGAATTTTAAGTATTCTAACATTATTTAAACAACTGAAAATCTTTTATACATCTGCTGTTGTTAATACAATGTTTTGGCTGATCTATTTTTCAACTTTCTTTTTCCAGAAAGTATATGGTGGCTGCAAGGAAGAAAAAAAAGTTTTTCTTTTCTTTTTATTTCTCTCATGAAGAATTCATTGACTGAAATGCTGAACTAAAACCTGAAAGTATTTTTTTATTTCTCTCATGAAGAATGCATTGGCTGAAATGTTGAACTAAAACCTGAAAGTGTTTTTTTATTTCTCTCATGAAGGATGCATTGACTGAAATGTTGAACTAAAACCTGAAAGTATTTTTTTATTTCTCTCATGAAGAATGCATTGGCTGAAATGTTGAACTAAAACCTACAAGTATTTTTTTATTTCTCACATGAAGAATGCATTGGCTGAAATGTTGAACTAAAACCTACAAGTATTTTTTTATTTCTCTCATGAAGAATGCATTGGCTGAAATGTTGAACTAAAACCTACAAGTATATATAAAAAGTAGTTCAGTTGTTCAAAACATGTTGGGTCATGCAACACTGAAAATTAAAACACACATTAGAATAGCAAAAAGTTAATTCCAAAAGCTAAGTAAAGTACCAAGAAGCAAGAAAATTTCATTGGAAACAAAGAATAGTGAAAAACTGCCATGTAATGTCAATATTCCTTTATACCAATAAGTGCTGGACAATTTCCTCACAACAGAAAACAGAAGCAACAGCGAGGTAGCTCTACTGAAGGATGTTGAGAATACCATGGATAGAGTGTGTAAGCAACAAAAGAGCATTAAGGGAAATGGAAACAAAACTGATATGTGTACTTTGAATCAGAAAGCAACAACTGAGATTTCTTGGACACATAATAAGGAAAGAGGGCTTGGTGAATCTGACACATGATATATCAAAGGCAATAGGGATGGCAAAGGCAGCAGCCTACCTACCTGATGATCTTGAGCTCATGTGACTGGATGACAAAACACAGTGTAGGAGCAATAGTAAAAAGATAAACCAAAGAACTACAAAGTGTAGGAACTGACAGATAGCCATGATTGCTCCCAATCTGAAGGGATGCAGCACAATAAAGAAGTTTCTAATGACCCTTCTCAGTGTTATATACTATATCAGTCAGTTAAGTGCAATACATGATACATGCTTGGGTGATCATGTCTCGAAAGAGACATGACTGACTAGGCAAAAGGCTTTCCCGCAGTAAGTTGCCATTACTTTCTGCAGTAAACTGGTTGCCAACCAAGGCTATAGAACTCAATCTATCCTGTTATTTAACCCATAGCTGGAGGGAAGAGACAGATTAGTACCTTTTCCAAGGGTATTTGCATGCAAGTGAATGCAATGGATTCAACTGGAATTTGAACTCAGCACTCTGATTTCTCCTTCCAAGCTGATATCCACTGCTCCACAAGACACATATATATACAATATATTTAGTCTATTTGATGACTTGTAAAATATTTAAGAGTATAACTTATACAGATGTAGTTTTAAATACTTACAAACATTTACAATTCTAAATAGTTATTCAAAAACTTATAAAATCATGAATATATTTTTTTTTATTTCTTTGTAGAAATAAAGAGAAAAATGATAATTCTTTTGAGTAACAACCAAAGATTGCATTTCTAACAATTATAGAATTCTATGCATCAAGATTGAATGAAAAATTAATTACAAGTACATTGATTTAATTAACGATTTATTTGTTTATTCATTTGTCCAGTGTTGGGTTTGTTAATGACTCTTTTCAATGCTATATGCAATATAGTCAATTTGAGTACTTGTAAAATATTTGAGAGTTTAATTGATACTACTTGCAGACATTTAAGATTTTTAACAGTGGTTATTCAAATACTTGTAAAATCATTGTTCATTTGAATTTTAAAATATGAATGCTAATTAACATCGTATTTCTTTTAAACATTAAACCTATCAAAAATTCTTGGTTACAGGTGCATTAAAGTACTTTTAAGACTATGGAAACCTGATTGATATCGGAAAATCTACAGATAGAAAGAAAAAATCGAAGCAAGTTTGGAGATACCAAAATCAAACAAGTACAACACAATTTAAATATCTGGGAAGTGTTTTAACAGAGGACAGAAAGTGTGACATTGAAAACTGAAGGCACATTGGTATCGCAAAATATGTCTTCCAAATGCCCCAAAAGAAAGTATTAAAAAACAGTAAAACTTTGTTAGAAACAAAGAAAAAGAGTACTGCACTGTTACATAATATCAGCACTCCTACATAGTAGTGAATTCTGGACAATCCTCTCACAGATGAAAAGGAAACTTGAAGCAATAGAAATGTTCTACAGAAGGATGCTGAGAATACCATGGATCGAGCATGTGAGCAATGACAAAGTCATAAAGAAAATGAAAACAAAAAGGACTCTTTTAATTAACCTCAGAAAGAGGTAGGTAAAATTTCTAGTGCGCATAATGAGGAGAGAGGGGTTGAAAAATTTGATACTCACAGGATGAATTCAAGGCAAAGAATGGCAGAAAAAAACAACCTGAAACCTACCTAGAAAGTCCTGAGTAAATAGATGGCAGAACAAGGTTTAGAAGATAAAACAAAGTGATAAAATTTATTAAGAACTACAAAGGACAGGATATTGTGGAGAGCCATGATTGCAAACCTTATGAAGGGACATGGTACATAAAAGAAGAACCAACTTAAATTAGTATAGACATTGCAGGTGATATGATTTATAACTTTTTATTTGAAGTTTCATATTCATCAGTGGCTTTCCACTAAGAAAACCAAAAAGAAAATTTAGAAAATTAATGAGATGCAGATGTAAAAACTACATGCACAGCTGCTGCTGCTGCTAATTGTATTTTCATAAGGCTGCTCAGCAGAGGAAATGAAGTAGAGATGTCAAAATCTGCAATGACTTGTGTTGGGGCATAATCCTGGCATGTTACATGAATGTTAATTATTGATATATCAACATCTTGTGTTAAGATCATAAATTCTGAGTGATGAATTGAATTAATTAATCATAAGTGACAAATTAAGATGATTAATTAGACATTAAAAAGAAGAAGAAGAGTAGAAAATAGTAAGAAAAAAAGTAAGAAAGAAACATATGCAAATGGAAACTTTAGATAAATGACTTGATGTTTGACTTTATCTGTTTTTCTTTTTTTATATCTATTAAAAAAAAAGAAAAGAAAAAAGAGAAACGTGATAATTCTTTTGGGTGACAACCAAAGGAGGACTGCATTCCCAACGATTATGGAATTCTATTCACCAAGATTGAATGAAAAATTAATTAAAAGTACATTGATTTAATTAAAAATTTATTTGTTTACTGATTTAATTTATCAATTAAGAAATATAGATGGAGAGGATTGTTTGCTTAAGAATGGACAAAAGAAAAGAGACAGAAATGGCAAACTGATGTCAAAGAGAAATAAATCAAAGAAAGATGAAATGAAGATCTGCCATTACACTCAAATCATTTTTCTTTTCTTTTAATGAATGGGGTAGCTAAGTGCCCTTCCTTTCGGTAGGCTTTCCAAACAGAAGCCTCTACATTTCTCAAGATATTTTCTTTGATAAACAAGAACAATCAGGACATTCATCACAATTTCTTAATCAAGCATTGATATAAGAGCATTGAAATAGAGTTTCTTGCCAAAACTGAATTATTTTCATCTTTTTATTTTTCTATGTTGATAAATATTCATATCCTATTGTTTTTTTTTTTTACTTTTGGTGTGTGTGGTAGGATTTTACAAGCACTCAATAAGAAAGAATTTATTTTCATGGTGAAATAAAAATTTCCCTTTGAGAATTGTTAAGAATATTGACATCTTCTTTTGTGTTGCTTTTGTTTGTACCATAGTATTTCAGCCAATCCATTCTCCAGTCTTCTTCAGGTATATGAAACAAAAACAAAAGTAGAACAAAGAACAACTGTTGGAATGATGACAAATATTTACATGATTATAGACAGCATGTGAAATTTTTATCTTTGCTTCACAAATAATCATCAATACAGATCAATTAAGAATTAACATTAAAAAGTAAAAATCTAGTAAAATGTCAGCTACATACACACACACACACATATTCTTGTTATGTTGTTAATGTATATAGATATCTTGTTTTGTTTATATTTAATGCTGCTATTTTATTGCTCAATTTGTTTCCACTGTGTTTAAGTCTATACTAGCTAGCTCAAGGATTGAACTCACAATTACTATGTCAGCAAATTCATGAAACAGTACTTTAATCCACTGGGCTAATAAATCAACAAAGATTCTATCAATTTACTTGATGTATGTAAAAGTCTAATTTCTTTAAAAAGGCTTATAAATACATGTTTTTTGTTTTTAACCATATCTGTCTTTGATTTTTTTCCATCTTAGTTTGATCATTCTTCTACAGGTATAATGTTTTTCCTAATGTCAAGTTGGTTTTCATTAAAAAAATTCTCTGATATTAATAACAGCTCATTTCAAAAGATAGACTGTTATAGATAGACTGTTAGATGAATCAAGTGTATACTTTTAAATATAAGATATTTCTAAGTAGTTCTACGAACTAACTTAAGGTGGTATAGATCACGAAAAACTCAGACAAATACAAGATTTGGTTATGTTTTGAAATTCAATCAGCCACAATTTCCTCAACAAATTAAAAAAGCCAATATATACAAAATAAAGAAGTAATATCACACATTTCCTCAAATAAGTTTGTATAATTATTTTAATGAATGATTGTTTTTTTAAATGAAAAGTGTATTAAACAATATTGATTTCCTTTGATATAGATATTGCATACAGTTCAGATATTTCAAAATGAAGCTTGCACAATATTTCTCAACATGCCAACATTTTTAATTATTTCATATGACCAAAAAACATGATACTCAAAATCTCAATTATACAAGTATGCAGTTGTTATCTTATCATATAATACAAGGTTTGAGAGCCACCCAAACTAGTGAGTTAAATTCAAAATTGTAATGTTGAATGAGGTATGTGATATGAATGGAGGAGAAGGTGATAAGAAATGAAGATTGCAATGATATGGAAGAAAAGATGATTCATCGTTGACTTGAAGGGGTCAAGATTGAAGTGTTCAGGGAAGCAACCATGCAGTAGTCTGTTCTACAAAGTGGTAGTTCTTGGTAGAGGAAGCTGCCATCTGAGTGTAACTTTCTTCTTACATTCATAACATACAGAATATGATGGTGATTTAACTCTGTGGAAATGGGCAGGGCATGTTCAATCAGAACTAAAGAATGTATCAACAAATAAAGAAAACAAAAACAAACTCAGTCTTGTAGATAAAAAGTGTTTCAATATTACTGCATTATAATCATTTATCATGGCTATCATTTTTATTACAGGAACCACCAGAGAAGCTGTTGTATAACCTTGGTTGTTACCTTTAGAGACCTGTCTAAAATCATAAGAATGCTTTGATTAAAATTTTTTTTGTCCTATTTAATGAAACATGCTTATATGTACAACTATAGAAATAATGTGCATTCTAGTGTAATGGATATGGGCTTGTAATAAGAAATCAGAGAGCCAAGTTCAAATTCCAGTTGAATTCATTGCATTCTCTGATGTGAAAATGCCCTTAGGAAAGATATCAATCTGTCAAACGAACTGGGTTCTACAGCTTTTGTTGGTAACCAGTTTACCATAGAAACAAATGGCAAGCTACTGCGGGAAAATTTTCTACATAGTCTGTCATGGATTAAAAGAGACATGATCACCCAAGTGTGTATCATGTATGACACTTAACTGACTGACTGATATAAATATTTAAGCAACAGTTCATTGGTACATGTTCATTAAAGAACATAGCATATTTTCAGTTAACTTTTATTGTTTATATATATGATTGATGGATTTGCTTTTTATAGCTTATCAACCTTTTGCAGTAAGAAAATATTTTTAGATTGCAAGAATTTTTTGAAAATAATAATGATTTACTGATACAAGTCATGTTAATTAACTCCTTGCTGGGTAGAGAAGAGATGGATTTATAGCTTTCTTCAGGGTATTTGCATATAAATAAATATAATGAACTTGGCTGGAATTGGAACTCAGCTCTTTGATTTTCAATTCTGAGCTATCATCCATTACACCAACTACACAGTCAATCTTACAGCACTTGGTATTTGCAATCAGACACTCATTTAGGTACTGACAAGTTTCAACATTGCTTAACTTTGGTGATCATACAAGAACCAGTGCTTTAATGAGATATGGCCATAAGGCTTTACATATAAGAGAACATGTATATTCCAAATACATTTAAAGAATATGCAAAAGATTAATTGTCAAAAGATAAAAGCTTCATAATCTTGAAGATTGTATCAAAAACCAACAAAGCAACAAAGAAATAATATAATCCTCTTTTAGGACTTTCAATGTATTTAAAAGTTGCTAGATATATTTACCTTATGAAAGATTTTTCTCGAATGTTGCATTGTGCATTATGTCATCAAAATGTTCAAATGAGAAATTTAATAATAGTGAAGTTAAAAATATTTAAAAAGTAAAATAATATAAAAAATATCTAGTTTTTTCTTGTTAATTGCCAGAAGTTTGGTTGAAAAGTTTGGTTGAAAACACTAGATCCAAAACATTTAGACACTATTTACATTCAGTGGATTGAGACATGTGTTCTCTTATATCAAGAAAAGTGTACTAGAAAAAATCAATAATACATTTCCTGTCCTTGATCTTTAATCAAACTTGTAGTGACTGTCTTTGTAAATATAAATGGATAGAGATTTTATAATGCATAAAACTTACTTAATAATTTTAATAAATGTATGAAAACAGAAATGTAAATTGGATACCCCAATAACTTTCTATTGAGAATTGGGAATCTTTTAATATATTCAATTGCATACACTACTCTTGTGAAAGATTTGCCCAAAGTTTAGATGCCAATATATAGGTAAGTTCAGCAAAAGAATCAATGCTTTTAGCAAATGAGAAGCAATCGCTACCCACCCAATAATTAATGATTAAAACACATGCACTTACATACATATATTGAAGCAAGAAAAGCAGATATATTAAGCAGTTCTTGAAAAAAAAAACAGGAGTAACAAAAATATATATATTAGTGTAAAAATATAACAATAATTAAAAACAGTTAAATCATTTATCAGTTCTTTCTCATAAAAACCAAAATAAAGGACAAAAAGTGTGCACAATAAATAAAAAAAATATAACCACAGATTAATGTTATATGCCAAAAAAAAAATTATATATATATAACATTAAAGGTTAGTCATTCTGCTTACAGAGACATGGCTGGCAGAACTTAATGCACAATGATTTCAAAACTTTCTAGTGATAATAGTTTTAAGTTATACTCAGCTTATATCCAGGCTATAAGATTGGATACACTGCTAGCTTTTAATCAAATGTTCAGTAGTAACATGATACATTAATGTACCTATGTATATTGTCCACTTTTCCCTTGTGAATATTGGCTGGTATGTGTTGGTTGATTTGTGTGCTTCAAGCTTTTGACCTTTTCTGTAATTAGCTATTAATGTTACTTTTTTTTTTTTTTGGAGACAATATCAGTCTGAGATTTTTAGTCACTGTACACTTTATTTTTGTTTTGTATTTTTGCACTGATGAGAGATGACCAATAAACTGGTTTGGCTATTTTTAATTATTGTTATATTTCAGCAATATATAATTTTGCTACCTCCATTTTTTATATGAATTTTTTTTTATAATGAATTTCCTGTTAATAGGCTTGTTTTTATTGCTCTAATAAAATTTTGCATATATATATATATATATATATATATATAGAGAGAGAGAGAGAGAGAGAGAAAGAGAGAGAGAGAGAGAAAAAGAGAAAGAAAGAAAAAGAGAAAAATTCTGAAAATATTTAAGAAAATTTACCTAAGTAAATAGCAACAAAAGTAAAAAGCAAGAAATTATACACCTTCATTTTACTTTCTGACTTCAGGTGTAACTCACTATTAATCTAATCCAATTTTGACTCTATTAACTGTAATATATATATATATATATATATATATATATATACATGAGCATGTGTGTGTGCATGACTTGATTATATATATATATATATATATCGTTCATTCAGCAATGAATTAGAACACTCTCAGCTATTGGGCATCTATAATGATAATATACATGCAAAAAAGTCTGCCTCCTTCTACCGAGAACCCATAGCTAAGAGGTAGAATCGCCGACTGATGCCAATTTGGTTGGGTTTCAATCCTGGGTAAAAAGAAATTGGATGTCTAACTGTACTGATGAGCTGTGATACAGCGAAACAGATCTGTCTGCTGATGACTATATATAGATATATATATGTATATATATATATAGAGACAGATATAAACAGAGTGTGATGGATAAATTGTTGCCATTTTTATATTTTTAATTTCATGCATTTTCTATGTTTGTTTTTTTTTTCAACTGCACAATATAGTAGAGTCAGTTGAACACCATCTGTGAGAAAAAGAGTACCATGATACAATTCATTCAACCATTAATTTGGAAACGACATGTTGTACTACTTACCATCCACACCAAAATCTCCATTACATACATTTCAGAGTGATTGGGTGTCAATCTGAAGACAGTTCAGAGGAACTGAGAAGAGTTGGATGAGTTTAATGGTGATTATAAAGGTGTTTAGAGTGATCACTAGTGATGGTGAAATTTTGCTTCCATTCATCTTTTCACAGAGCCTCAGACTCAACACAGAAGCTTTGAGGAAGTAGTGCTGCTCTGGATTAAGAGGGTGACTGCTGGAAGACCCTATGTCTGGCAAGAGGACTCTGCACCATGCTACACAAGGAGGAGAACCCAGTCATGGTTGTCAGACAATTTCTACAACCACATCACTCCTTACATCTGGCCTATCCAACTCTCCAAACTGCAAACCCTTGATTATTACGTGCTGGGTGCAGTTGAGTTAGAGACCAACAAAATTCCTTGTAAGACCAAAGATGAACTGAAGGCAAGAATTATGGTAGCATTCACCAATTTAAACAAGGAGACAATCCTGAAAAGATGTAGGAGATTCTGCAGTCATCTGGAAGTTGTGGTTAAAGTCAATAGCAATGTTATTAAATACATTTACTCTTCAGTATTTGAAAATATTTTTGTGTAATTTTGGTAAATATATCTGTTAAATTGAGATTACAGTGTTATTTTCAATTTTGCGTAATTTAGATGACAATTTATCACTCGCAGTGATAGCTGTTAACTCATTACATATGTATGGCTATTGCTGACAAATTTCCTTCTCCTAGACCAGTTGTTAATAAACACTGAAGAGCTCAGTTTTCCTTACTATTTAACCCATAGCTGGGGTAAAAGAGATGGATTCATACTTTTCTCAAGATTCACACACACAGATATATGTATATATACACTCAGATTATATGTACACAAATGTATACTAAAAAGTTTTATGACATATACACTTCACAAAATCTAAACATCAGGTACAGGTAGGAGTGAATTCACAACTCAAAAATATTCAAGTCTAATTCAACTAGATCCCATTTTTTTTTTCATGCATGTGTGTATTGAGGCAAGACTATGTGATAAGACTAAAAATGTGTGGAAAAAGAAAGAGAGGATGTTATTTTTCATAACTCTCTCCCGCTCTCTCTCTTCCTTAGAGTACCTCCATCGACTGTAAAATAAATTTATTGTTTTATTTAAATTTTTTTATATAACTAATAAATCTAAAAATAAATAAATAGAAAATTGTTGTGACTTTGTTCATAATGCAGTTTGTTTTTATTTTCATAAAAGCTAAAGCAAAAATTGCTTATTAATACCTCCAGCTGAATAACATACATAAATCCCACAAAAACCGTACTGATGAGCTGTGATACAGCAAAACAGATCAATCTGTGGATGACTATATATATATATATATATATATATATATGTGTGAAAAGTGTATGTATATAATTATAAATATCAATTTATATATTATGCAATTTGATAGATATATTATATTATTTAGTGCTCAATATTAGTGATAGAGCTGACATATTCATATAGATAGGTGTGAGTTTGTGATCCTGGGTTTCATGCTCTTGTGATCATCAGACAAACTGATTAATTTTTTTAAATTGGCTATATGTAGGGCTTCATATATTCGTGTATTTTTGTGTAAGTGGGAGGAAAATCTGTCATCATGACAGACGCAGACATATATACACATTTGTACACCCATTGACATGCACAAAGACACACACACATGTGCATCCACCCACCGGGGCTTACATAAACATATATGTGAATCGTGCGGAGCTTGGCATATAAATGTATATGTATGTCATTGCACACATACATACACATTTGGTTGTGTATTCGAATAGTGTAGCGAAGTCAACACGCGGGCAGTTGTTGATTTCTTGTACGTACATATGTACGTATGATGGGGTCTGTGTGAAACTATGATAGGTAAAAATTGCTATTATTTTATTTGAGGCTGTATTGTTATGTTTTATTTTAAAGTCGATTATTAGCTTTTTTTGTGGTTGCGCATATTTAAATGGTAGTAATTCTAATTTGTAATGCTTGTTAGCATTATGTGTGGTGGTCTTATTTTTACTATGGCAGAGAGGAGTAATTTACGTAAATGATGATTGCAGACTAATACATTGACAGTAACAACAAAAAATTAACAGCCACATTAAAATTAACAGCCACATTAAAATCCACAACAAAAAATTAACAACCAACAATAATGCAACTCAAGAACCTCAATGCAACTGCAGAAATGGAACTACATGTCCACTCCAGAGAAATTGCCAGCAAACAAACATAGTATATAAAGCCAAGGTAAGTGCAAACAATAACACAAGGTACTACATTGGTGCCACTGAGGGATCATTTAATTAAAGAAAAAACGACCACAATCTTTCATTCTCCAACAGAAAATACTTGAACAGCACTACACTATCCACATACGTATGGCGTCTAAAAGATAGAAATATTTCACCAACAATAACAATTTACAAAAAATGCCAACTTTGCCTACATGGAAAAGTAGCAATTATATCTCATACCCCACAAAAGAACTTACTAAACATAAGATCCGAACTAATTTCCAAATGCAGACATGAAATATATACCTATTTACCACAATTTATACCAAACGGGTAAAAAAATAAAAAGGAACTGCTGATATCATAATCCTATCAATTATTCTCTAGTTCAAACTACCACCATAATAATTGTATTTATTGTTATTATCATTACACCACCATAACTAATCACTACTACCACTTTACAATAACTGTTTGCTACCACAACTGTTATTACTATCACTGTATTAGTCCACAATCATCAACATAAATTACTCCTCTCTGCCATAGTAAAATTAATACCACCACACATAAATACTAACAAGCATTACAAATTAGAATTTCTACCATTTAAAGATGTGCAACCATTAAAAAAAGCTAATAACCGACTTTAAAATAAAAAATAACAATACAACCTTAAATAAAATAATAGCAATTTTTACCTATCATAGTTTCACACAGACCCCATCATACATACATATGTATGTACGAGAAATCGACAACTGTTCGCATGTTGACATCGCTACACTATGCACGTGTGTGTGCATCTTTGCGCACGTCAATGGGTGTACAAATGTGTATATATGTCTGTGTCTGTCATAATGACAGATTTTCCTCCCACTTCCACAAAATGCTGAACTGCTTGGCATTTGTGGCAGAAGCTCCAATTCGGAATGTTTGAGTGTCAATCTGGGGACAGTGCAGATGATTTGGAATGAGTTGGATGAGTCTAATGGTGATTACGAAGGTATAGCAACTAAGAAAACACACTCTGATTGTTCTGATAAAAAAGACTGCTGAATTTGTTAGTGAGGATCTCAGATTCAACATGGAGGCCTACATCACATGCCTTGAGAAGGTAGTGCTGCTCTGGGTCGAGAGAGGGACTGATGGAAGACACTACGTCTGGCAACAGGACTTTGCAACATGCCACACAGAAAGGAAAATCCAGTCATATCTCTCAAACAGTTTCTGTGACTACATCATCCTTTACATCTGCCCTACCTATCTCCCCAGACTGCAACCCCCTTGATTATTATTTGTGAGGCACAGTTGAGTCAGAGCCCAACAAAACTCCTTGTAAGACCAAATATGAACTGAAACATTATGACAGCATTCACCAACTTAAACAAGGAAATTGTCCAGAAGAGATGCAGGAGATTCCAAAGTTGTCTGAAGGCCATGGTTGAAGCTAATGATGGTTTTAATGAATAAATTAATTCTTTAAATATTTTTATGTAATTTTGGTAAATACATTTGTTAAAATAAAATGTCAATATTATTTTCATTTTTGAATAATTCAGTCGACAATATATCCCTCACACCCTATATATATATTTATGTATGAGGGGGTATATGTATTCCTGCTGGCACAATAATGTGTATATCAAGTCTGATCTATACCTTTCTTAATAACAGCTGGATTGGCTCAGCAGCTAGTGTGATATGAATGGCGATTAGGGGGGAAATGTTGAATGTTTATAGAAAGAGGAAGCAGAAAGAGAAAAACAAAAATCAAGAATAAGTGCGTGTGTGCAGCTAGAGCTGAACGGTCAGAGTTAAGCAGAATAATTCTTTCCTTTTGTCTTTACAAAAGTGTTACCATAAACCGACAGAAATTCTTTATCTTCTCACTCACTCATTGGGATAGCAGAATACAGGGAAAATTGGTGCATGGGACTGGAAAGATGTCTGGAAGGCTGTTGGGAGTTTGGGTGAGGGTTCAACCAAGGAAATAAATATGCAGTTTCAAGAAAGAAAACAAATTTCCCACAGGCCTAGAGATCTTATTTGCCACCCTCTCCTTACCGAGTCAGAAAATTTTCAAGTGACTTTCTTTTCGGAATGAGATGAGGAGAAAGATTCTGAGATAAGAAGTAGGAATCAATTTTATATATATATATATATATATATATGAGAGAGAAATAGATGTGATGTATATAGATATGTGTTCCTGCAAGTGCACAAGTATTAACTTAAATTTTCTTCTTGTCGCTGTAAAGAAATAGAAGTATCTTAGAACCTAAATATATATCTTTCCATTTCTCCTAATAAAATACACTTAAATCTAAGTATAATTTAATACCTACTTATGAATATACATATCCAAAAAAAATATGAAATAAACTCTATATCTCTGTTTTTATAGTGGGTAATTGAATGACAATATATGCAGGTGTTGCCTATTCTTCACTTTCCAGTCTTGATAGAGTCCAATATCATCTATGCACCCTCGTAGGTGATGAATTATTTTCCAGCCTACAACCCTTTTCCCACAGACAAAACATTACAAGCCTCTCCCTGCTCTATTGCTATTTCTATGGCAAGTGACCAGACAAACTAGATTTCTGTGTGTCAACAGTTCTAACTGTCAAATCTAAGATCTACCATGCCACAAACATTGTAGTGAACCACCCTCATTTACTTTTGTATTCCATCAGAGAGATTTACGTTCCACTCAAGTAGCTTCTGACCAGGAAGCAAAGGTTCATGGGACTATGCTTTCACAATCACTACAATCTTAGTCTGTCCAAGTCCAGGGTTAACAGTTATCCTCCCCACATATACCCATAAACTGTGTAGCTTACTCTGTAACACTTTATCTAGAGTGGCTCTTTGGCTTTTTATAGGGTTATTATCATTATAAAAAAATAAAATCATATATATATATATATGAATAGAATAAGTAAAGAATAAGTAGGAGAAAAGTGTCTTTAATCTAACATTTTTCACTCTAACAAACTTCTTCAAAGATTCCCTAAAAATGAATGATTTAAAATCTTTTTATTACTCATTAGCACACACACTTAAATGGACACATGTTTTTCTTGCACATTTAATATTCATCTATTGCTTTATCACATGTGACACATCTGACCAATGAAACCATACCTCAATCATCATACTGTCTCTTAGATTTTTAAATTATTTGGCTTTAAAGTATCTCTGAAGAAGCTTGTTAAAATGAAACATGTTAGATTAAAGACACTTTTTTCCTACTTGTTCTTTACTTATTCTATTCATCTTGTAGGATTCTGATCCATACATTCAACTTATATATACACACACTATTAATTATTACTTTAGAACATGTACAAACTACAAACTACTACAAAATTGTAGATTTTGTTTTGACAGTGAAAGAACAATGTCTCATCGGGTAGTTAATAATGATGGCAATAATCTCATAACCATCATTATTAACTACCTGATGAGACATTGATCTTTCAATGTTGAAACAAAATGTACAATTTATTAGTAGTTTGTAGTTTGTACACATTCTAAAGTAATAATTAATAGTATATATATATATATATATTTCTATGCAGACATGAAGGCTTTTCCAAAGTTAATCTTTATTTATTTTTATGGAAAATGCAATACATGTAGAGAGTGCAATAACACTGTTTGATGGAATAAGTTTTCACTTATGCAACACCATATTTTCCACAGTGCTGGATATCTATTCTTGAGACACTCTTCATTTCATGGTTTGATATATGGGCAGAGATGCTTTAAACTTGGTTCTCCATGAACATCATGCTTGCCAGTGTTGAAACCCAGAGATTTCAGTCTCTGTAGCAATTCATTTCTATGTAGAGGAATAAAATGATACACCTCTGCCTCATACATACTTTCCTTTCAGTTAGCATTTTGTCAGACTGGTATTTTGTAAAAGGCAAAAAATGATGCTTAACAGAGAGGAAGATTAAATTTCTGATGCTTTTTACTAATATATATTTCCAAAGAATTAAGGGATTTAGTTTTAATCCAACATCTACTTCAAACGTTATTTCATTTACTAAAATATATGCGCACACACGCAAATTTTACTAAATTCAACTAAGCTCTATCTGTTTAATTGTTGTATTTTTTCAGTTTCTATAAGATGTATATCAGTATGAAAATTGTGGATAAACTGTACAAAGTCCATCTTTTTTTTTTGTTCATCAAAGTACTTTTGATTTTCTCAGTCATTATCAGATAGATAGATAGATAGATAGATAGATAGATAGCTTGAAGATAGCATTCAAATATAAAACAGATTGTCACTAATTTCACTGTCAACTTTTGCATTTACATATGCACTATACCAGATATTTAGCCCTTTTACTCATAAATATAGCATATATATATGGGCGGGTATAATGACAATATATACACTAAAAAGTCTGCCTTCTTCTACCGAGTGCCTATAGCCCAGAGGTAGAATCGCCGACTGATGCTAATTCGGTTGGGTTTCAATCCTGGGTTAAAAGCAATCAGAGTCTAACCGTACTGATGAGCTGTGATACAGCGAAACAGATCTATCTGTTGATGACTATATATATATATATATATATATATATATATATGCACTCACACATGCACAGGGTGCACCAGATATTTGAGAAAACATCTTGGGGGACCATTAACATAATGTTATATAGTATATATACCTAATTTAAGATTTTCATCTGTTAGTCATATGGGAGCATTAACAGGGCAGCTTCCAATCTGGCACTGGAAATATAAAGCACACCATGCTTACAATGTTAACACCCAATAATGGTGATTCAGAGATACTCCTTGAATATATTCTGGTGAACAAGAGAAACAACAGGTGACTCTGCTACTCTGCTAGGACCATACAGTGATACATACAGAGTTCATGCTGTCTGTGCTAATTTGTGGGAGAGCTCTGTCATGCAGTGCAACCTCTTCCCACATGTATCAAGCTCAATGCCACAGATTGTATCAATATAATCAAAATAGTGGTCAAGCTCTGGTTCAAGTTGGTTTGTAGCACAGGTTCCAGAAAGATTCTGTCCCCTCCTACATAGCCCAGGAGTGGCTGGCCATAAGTATTCATAATTATAATGCCAACATGTAACTTCTTAATTATCTTCAACTATTACATTTGGGGGAGTCATAGAGAGCAAGACTGAACATTGTCCCAAAACTATCAATAACTTTTTGAAGGCTGAATGATGCATGCATTTGCTTCAGAGGCTCTCCTTGAAGCTGAAGTTAGTTTCATTAAATAAACATTTTGTTTTTTCTATGTTGAACATGTACAATTTAAAAAAAAGAAATTACTGATTGTTTCTGATGGACATCAGATTTTCTTTATTCTATAATTTA
>JBBBDQ010001485.1:480000-529098 GCA_037127315.1 Ascarosepion bandense
CTAAAGAAAGATGACCCTTCCCAAACTTTGAACTGTTATTTGCTTTCAATCAAAAGAAAAAAAAAGAATGTTCATTTATCTTAAGATTTCTGCCTAACTGCAGGGCCGCATATTAATTCCCTCAGTTTCTCTCTCTGACTGATTCCCATTAGAAAAGGCCAAATTATAACTTATTATAAAAGATACGGGTACAGTTGTGTAGCTTGATTAAGCTGTGTTAGCATCGTTTCTACAAGGAATAGAGAGAAGAAAGGAAAACTGTGAAAGACAAGTAGCCACATCTTAGCAGAGCGTGATGGGAGGCAGAGGTCAGAGATGCCATTTACTGCACTAAAACCCCACAGGTATATTCTCATTTATGCATGAGTGTTTTCATAAACTTATAGAGACGCATGCATAAAAAAGAGATACTCGTTCGGCTCCAAAGGAACAGAACAGGAGTGAAGGGGAGGATGGGGTGTTGGGTGGAGAGGAGATGCAAAGTGGGGGGGGGGTGCTTGGCTTCATCCCATGAGAAGTACATCATTGTGTCAGTGAGTGGAACAGCTATTCACACAGACACACAGACACAAATATATAAATGCAGACACACACACATATAGACACACACCAGCATGGCAATCACACACGCATAGACCACACTTAGCAGGACTGCTGACTTCCCTCTCATATGAACCATAAAGCAAATAAACATTAAACATTGATGTTACAGCAGCGGCAGTAGCAACAGACTTCTTCCTGAGGATCTCTTTGCGGGAAAAACGTCTTCATTTGGAATTAACGCCTGCAGGTAAGTTTGTTTCTTTCTGCTTCTATTTTTTTTTCTCTTTCTAATTTTTCTTTTTTTAATTTTAATATTGCAGTTTTTATTTTTCTTGAAACTTGCACAGATTTCAACACTTGCATGAGTTGTTGTTAATTTTTTTTTTGTTTGCTTTTCTTACTTGGAGTTTCACTTTGGAAGTGTGCGCACCGTGTGTCTACGGCATTGGGTTTCAGTTGTCAGCAAAATATATCTGTAGTTTCACACTTAAGTTACTTTGGACAATACATACTGCTGACAGTCTGTGAAGAAATTACAAAGTGAGCCATCTAACAGTTAAAAAGTCAGTTGATCTTCAATGTTGAGAGCTAATTCTTCCATAACTGTCATTAGGAAAACTAAACTTAAACTGGTAAGTAATTTTTTTTTCTACAGTATTGAACTCACTTTTTTATCAGTCATTTTTATTTAGCAGATTAAGAAACTGAAGAACAACAAATTTAAATAATGTTAACAAAGTTTGAACTAATATATTAAGTTTTTCTCAACTGACATGATAGAAATTAAAACTCATATTGAGGAGTACTTTTTCCAAAACTTTATTTCCTCTCTTTTCATATAACATTTTAAGAAAAACAAATGTAATGATTGCAGATGTCGAAATACAAGTTGATGAGGCTGTGACAAGTTTACAAAATTGGTGTAACAAAATTTTTAAAGTCAGACGACTCAGTACTTTTTTCTGTTGAATTTATACTGACTTTTTATTGCAAAACATTTTACTGATGCAAAAAATAAAAGCATAAATAAATAATAACAATGGGTAGTGATATCTCTTAGGATTAAGATATTGTTACTTTTTAAAACTCACTTTGTAAAATGTTTGATATGAAGTCTGTTATGTACCTTATTGATAGAATGGGAAATTTTCTATTTTGGTTTTAGTTTGTTCTATGCTCTTTAAACAAGTCACTTTCTGTATGTTTGCTTTGCTATGTAACTATTGATATGATGGAATTTGTATTGAATTGAGTTACAATTTTGGTTGTTATGTTTTTCTTATACTCTTTCTGGATATTCTTTAAGTATTACATACATTTAATTTTAATATAATCATAAAAAGGCAGAAAATTTTTCAACTTGTAAATAAGATGTTTCAGTTTCTTACTGATGGAAAAAAAATCATAAAAAGGAGGAAAAAAACTTTTCTTGATTGATATTTTCTCCTGAAAAATGTTAAGAAAGTTTTATTAACTAATTCTAAATGAAAAAAAATTAGTTAGGAAAGTATATATATATATATATATATATATATATATATATATATATATATATATATTACACCCCCCCCCACACACATATATATATATATATACGTTTATGATAATATTAATGATAGCTATATAAGCGCAAAGCACTAAGAATACAAAAATATGTTTGTACAAGATTATTTAATAGGATAAAATGATAATGTATATATATATATATATATATACATGTTGATAATGTCCCAGAGATCACAATTATTAATTCTTTTCTATATCCCCATGTTTTTTTGTTTTGTTTTTTCACTATTTTCATTTTCTTTCAACTTTTTTTGACAGCTTTTTATCTGACTGACACTTATCTAAGCTTATTAAAGGAGGGGTCAAAAAGAGATAACATATGCAAACTCATCAAATATATTGTGTTACAGTTGTAACCATTCATCCAGTAAAAAGTAAACTCACTATCAATGGTGTACTAAATAAAAACAACAAACTGAAAAAACAAGAAATAATATCAGAATATAGAATAATTCTATGTAGAAATGTTATGAAAGTTATGTATACTAATACTATGTATAGTTTATAATCTTTCCTTACTCTGTCTATATTTTCATATCTGATTCTGACTGTATTCAATCTCCTTTTCTCTTCCTTTTCTTCATACTGGACATTTTGGCTGAATGGTGTTGTTTTGATAGGAATATAAGAGAGGCTCATCTAAATTATTTTCAGAAATATAGGTACAATAAAATTTATGAGCTTACAGATATGTTTATACACACACACACACACACACAAACCTATATATATATATATATACACGAACATACAAAACATATATATACACACACAAATATATATATATATATACACAAACAAAAACATATATACATATATACAGAGACACACACACTTAGAAACATATGTATACACACCCACCCTCAAAAACACATATATGTACAAACACAAACATATATATCTATATGTATATATATATATACACACACAGACACAAACACATGTATATGCACAAACACACACACACACACACACACACATATATATATGTAATATAAGGATGGTAATATATTCAGATACAATTGGACATACAACATTAGAATTTTTCTATTGTGACATGATTCAGCATAAAGAAGAATTTATTCTTATTTGCATATTAATTTTATCTCCCTCCCTCTCTCTCTCTCTCTCTTTATCTCTCTGAGCATGTATGCGTATGTGTGCCTATGTATATAAATATATACTATATGCATATACATTTATATTCTTTTCTAATATACTTATATATGAATATATATACATGGATGTGTATATATATATATGATTGTACACAAAGATATATACAAGCCATTTTTTTCAATCTCTAAGTCATATATATATATATATATATATATATATATATATATATATGTGTGTGTGTGTGTGGATGTATATGTGCAAATGTTCTCATATATGCATGGATGTATCAGTGTATGCAAAATATGCATGTGTCTAATAATAAGTAATTGTATATATGTGTGTGTGTGTGTGTGAATGTGTGTGTGTGTGTGTCTATGAAAATGTATACTTGAAATATGTTTGTTTATATATATATATATATATATATATATATATATATATATATATGAGTATTAATATATGTATAATTATGCAAGTATGCTTATATATATATATGTGTGTGTGTGTGTGTGTGTGTATGTGGATGTATATATATATATATATATATATATATATATATCATAAAACCATATATGTAGACATCAATATACTGTTATATAATAATAAAAAATAAAGACATCTTGCAATATTAGTTGAAAATGTAATAAATATTAAAAATTAACGTAAGTTTTATGAATCGGCACAATGACAGTTTTACAAAAATATCTGCATATATGCATACATATAATTTGGGATTCAAATGGATAAAATAAAAATGTTCAGAATGCTAACAATCTCTTTAAATATCTTTAAAATTATACAATTCTTGAAAATATAGGCATTTATGAAAACACTTAAGAAATATTTAAAAATTCTAGTTTACAGCATGAACACACACACACACAAACATGTATATGTGTGTCTATGTGTATGCCAGTGTGGAGAAGAGAAAGACAGATTGAACTGATGAACCATCACTCACATATTAATTATATATATATATATATATATATATATATATATATATATATATAAAGTTAACAAAATCTATTTCAATAAATCCAGCAGAAGTATGAAAAAAATCGGTGTTTGGCAATATTTACAAAATAAATTAGTCTATTAAAAAATCTATTAAAATGTTTATTTACATGAGAAAATAATTTATGCGATAATTTTTGTCAAAGAATGCAAAAACAAATTCATTGAATATAAATAAAAAAATTCTCATTAATAAATATTTGAAAATGCAATTTAGAACTCTAAAAACTAGGCAGTCATCAGGGCAATAATCTCATCAGAATATTCATAAGGTAAGTCTTAAAAAATAACATTGACAGAATTAATTTAAGAGTTATTGCTGCAAAAATAGTATAAAGATAATAAAAGATATAAAAACCACATAAATTCTCATAAAAGATGCATAAATAGTTTCAGCAAACAATTTATAGATATATCTGTAAAAAGAAAAGTATTAACAAGTTTTAATAGTAATTTTGTGTATGAGTTTGTTGAATAATAAATAAAAAAATGTATGTGTGGATCTTAAAGTTATATAGTGATAATGTGTGTGTGTGTTTGTATCTGTTTACATATATAATGTGTGTGTGTGTGTGTTTGTGTGTGTGTGCATATATCTATAGAGAGAAAGACAGAGATAGAGAGAAAGAAAGACACGCATGCATATAGCTGAGGGTAAGGGTGAATCAATAAATTCATAATCTGATAGCTTGATACTTTTTTAAGTTGAACTGTTATAAAATTTCCTTTGCATAATGTTCATTCTATATGACTAATTAAGTGCAGTAACAAGAAAAGAGATTATGTTGAAAATTAAATATGGGTTACAGAAAATAATTTATTTTATTATTATTACTTGGTTACTTTTAACGCAGTTAATTTAGTGTTGGTCATACATAAATATATATATATATATATATATATATATGTATATATATATATATATATATATTGTGCATAAGGACAACAATCTCTCTTTTATGCAAGTTTCATTGATAATGACAGACATGGCAATATTAAATTTTTTATATAATTTTTCATGTATTCTTATGATTTTTTTCTTTTCAGAACTTAAATTGACAATAAGAATTGTCCAAAGATTTTGTATTTTCAAATACTTTTGGCTAAACTTCTAGACATTATCAAGAGTGAGTTTTGTCTTATTTGTAAATAAATATGTGCAAAACTTATGTATATAGAGCCATGTGTATGTTAAGTTCTGAACATGATAAGCACATTGTTACCGTGTTCGTATCTGATATTATTAAGTGTAGGATTTCTCTTTTTTTAATAGCAATGCCTTCATATGGAGGCATTACTAATAAAAAAAGAAAATTATTTAAAAAACTAAATGATTATACCTTGTCTGTCATTTTCATTGAAACATATATATATATATATATATATAGATAATATCTTAGTCAGGATTAAAAAGTTATCATCCTGGCCAAGATTTCCATCCTCCCAAAAATTACGATATCTGGGTTATATATATATATATATAAGTAAAAATACCTAGTGAGCCAGACAGCCGTACTTAGGTTTCATCTAAAAAAATTGTCAGGGAAAGCTGGCCCTTTTGAACTCTTTTGACTGATGTTCATGTACTTAGCTCCTTCTTTTTTAAAACCGTTTTTTTCCCTTCTTCATAGATTTGTGGAAGGTCTTTTGACATGAGTATAGTTATAATTTCATTTATATATATATATATATATATATATATATATATATATATATATATATAATACTATATATATATATATATATATATATATATATAACTTACATATATGTATATATACATGTATACACATCCAAATATGGGAGAAGATGATATAAAAATAATTTAAAAGTTTAAAATTTCAGCATTCTCTCTCGTTTGGGCATGAACATATGTGCATATATGTAGACACATCAGTGGAAACATCCATTTAGTCTGATGAAGTTCTAAAGGATGAAAAGCATCACACACACACACACACACAGACACAAGAAACAACTTATACTTAATTTTCTCACTATACATATACTTATACATAATGTTAATATATATATAGAAACCCCAAAAAGAAAAATTCAAATAATGACAAAACACAGCAATCTATAATTATTTGAACACTTCAAGCAATGAAAGTTTTGCTTCACATATAAATAATGATAGATATAAATAAATAAAATAGATGTCTTCATGTATATCTCAACTCAGTAATCCTTATCAACATTGTGTCCTAAGTTTTATGATAATATCATTGGGAAAGAGTCGAAAATTTGTTCAAAGTCTACACTAGTCAAATAAGCCATGAGAATTTTCACTATATGAGCTGCAAAAATCTTTGCTGTCCATAACAAATAATCATATATATATATATATATATATATGTAAAAGAAAATAAAGAATAAAATATATATATATATGTGTGTGTGTGTGTGTGTGTGTGTGTGTGTGTGTGTGTGTGTGTAAAAAATAAAGAATAAAATTACAGCATTCAAAATATTCATTTAAAACAGGGCTCAATAAAAAAAATAGAGCAATGAATATTTATTATTTAACATTTACATTAGAACATTACCATCATTACTAACTACCTGATGAGACATTGTTTTTTCAATGTTGAAACAAAATTTACCATTTTGTAGTAGTTATTTACATTTTAATGTAAGTGTTCAATAATATATATATGTATACAGATACACTTATACATACACACATACATACATATGCATATGTATACATACACACACACACACACACACACACACATATATACACACACATATATGTATGTATGCATATACACATATATGTATACACATATATATGCATACACACACATATACACTTTTCCGGCCTTTTCTTTATTGATTCTATTCATATATCTACATACATATACATATATACATGCACGCGCACGCGCACACACACACACACACACACACACACACACACACACACATATACAAATAAGTATTGTCCCCAGTCTCATTGCTAAGTAGCATATTTCATGTTATCCAACAATCCTCACTATTTCTGCATAAACTGGCAATATCCAGTTATTAGAATACATTCCTCCTACCATAATATATACTCTAGGGTCTCAAACGATCTAGATGCATGGTGTCATAGTTAAGGATTATAAATACTTTGCTGGAGACTTAAGTTCAATTCTCAGTGGAGGTAGTGATTCATCATAACATTTATATTCCTAGATAAGGCAGAAATCTTTATTTTCACATTTCATTTAGGGTTAGATATATCTATATCAAACACTTGGGACCTTATGCTTTGCTTAAGCTTATACTTCTTTCTTTTACATTAAAAAAAGAAAAAAAATTAGCAAAGCTTTTTATATTATACAAGAGTAAATTTTTAAAAAGTTATATTTTGAATATTTATTTACTTCTGTTAGACCTTTGTGTTGTTCAAATAGATAGCTCAGTTAAACAACCCTTTTATCCACATCTCTGAAGATATATTCCTGGTGATACTTATAACCCAGATATAAAAGACCCTGATATAAGAGAAATCCGGATATAAGAGAGATTTTCTCTGGTCCCAAATTAGAGCCTGTGGTAATGTATATAAAATAGACCAAACCCAGATATAAGAGAAATCCATCTCATCCCAACAACTCTCTTATATCAGGGTTATACTATATTATAGATTTAGTGTGTGTGCAATTCCACTTTTATACACCATAGACCTCATGAAACAGAATATAAAAAACACCTAGAAAAGAAATGCATTCATAAAAAATTGCAACCCAAACTTATTTCTGTTGACTGAAGCTCTATCTATTATTGTTTACCAAAGGAACCTTGTTATTTTAAACAACTACAATTATCTTAAACTTTCTATTTTCAATTATTGAATTTCTCACTTTCACTTAGTATTCGTGTTTGTACTTATGTAATAAGGTCTTTTATAGGAGGTGTGTTTTGTAATATAAGACATTGTAAAGTGGAATACATCAGTCTGTAATCACCTAAAATTTCAAGTTTTTATTTCTTATTTCACCATCAATTTGTCTATTGTAGCCTAACAAGTACAAGTTACAATTAAATTGTAGAAATAGAATAATTCTGTATAAAAATGTTTAAGAGCACTTTATTTTATAATGGAAAAATTCATCCCTAATCAAATAGATAAGCTCTGAGATCTGCCAATTAAAATTAGTTTAGTTTCAAATTCCTTTTATTATAAGTCTTATAATATATATACACACACATATATATATATATATATATATATATATATATGTATTTGATAGTTTTCTATCACATATTTTAGAAAATGCATCAAAATCACTTATGGACAAAGAACAGCTACTAAATTGTCAATTTATTAGTCATCTTTGCAAAATTTGGTTCAAAAGATCTGCAATTTTGCAATCAAAACATATAAATTTTGGCTTCAGTTTGGAATAAGTTAAGCAATCAGAATAATTAACTTGCCACAAGGAGTGGGAAAAACTTCACTTCATATTTCTGCCAATTTATTATCATACATGTCAAGTTTGATAAAAAAAAATAAAAGATAATATTGACAATTGTCTTTTAGCTGACATTTTTTCCTGCTAGGCTAATTTTATTCAGTCTATTAAGTCTTTCTCAGCCTATTCAAGTATTATCAACATAAAAGTCACTTATATATATATATATGCGTGTGTGTGTGTGTGTCACTTTTTATATTGATACTGAATAATTATATATATATATATATACATATTATATAAGTAATGGTTACTAATGGAAGCACACTCTAAAGTTAGATATATACTTTTAAAAAGTGCTCAGTACAAAAATAAAGCATAAATATATGGTAATTATTATTTTAATAATAATAATAATACTATATTGCAACTTAATAGCTATAAAGTTTTGGTGTTAAAACACCATCATCAGGCAATAACATTGAAGAAACTCTAAAGCTATTGAGTTGCAGTCTGCTATAATAATAATAATAATAATAATAATAATAATTACCATATATATATATATATATATATATATAGAGAGAGAGAGAGAGATTGCTGTGTGTGAGTATATGTGTGCATGCATACACACACTCATTTATATAATAGATTACTTGACATTGCATAGGTTAAACAGGTTTTACAAGCATTTTTAATATTTTAATATTGATTTGAAAATTTTATATTATTAGAACAGAATTTAAGATATGAGACAATTAGTAGCCAATAAAATTTTCCTATTTATTTTTTTGTGCATCAAATTTTTTTTATTAAACACCATAATATAAATATGTATTTAAGATGAATTTTAATCCAGTTTAGAAGATCTCAATAACATCCAACATATTTGAAGAAAAAAAAGAACTTCACACTTTCAATAAAAATTTTATATGTAAATTTTCATAAAAAATAACTGATAATTACTGAAATCTTAATGTTATAGTAAATTCTGAAAAGACAAATTTATGGAGTAATTTTGTAACTCAATTGATAATGGTCTAACAATATCTGACTCTACCCTATGATCAGTTGAATGAGAATGTTATTAATTAAATAATAACCAAATTAAGTAAAAATTGGCTGAAATTGTTTTAAAAACCATTTCACCCATAAAAAGGCAAAAATTCCATTAGTATAGAGGGGTTTACAGGGAGTGAAAGTGAGAGAAAAGACTGAGTATAGAGAGGATTGAGGAAAGAACAAAAGGGATTCAAGAAGATAGAAGATGGCAACTGACGTTGCATTTAAACTTTTGAAAATTGTAGTTATCAGGAAAGTAAGTAAATGGAAGGGAGTTTCACAGGTGAGAAATGTGAGAAAGGAAACTGTTGCATTTAGATTTTTTAAATAATTAAATAAAACTTGAGAAATGCTTATATTTTTTAGACTATCTAAGTCTTATCAATGGTTTGCAAGATTAAAACACTAACTTCAGTTTTGCAAGTGTGAAAATCATTGTGAAAGTAAAGGAATAAATAACTTATGTCAGTGCTATGCAACTAAATACTACTCTGAATCTATCATAAAAATTCAGGATGTGTAATTAGTAAATACTAAACACTTCAAATAATTGAGTGTATGGATCAGTTAAAACAAATTTAGTAGAAAAGATAAGGAAATTGAACATAAAATAGACTGCACACGAGGTAGTTTGCCCAGCAATGCAAGTTGATAGAAAACCAAAACATTAGCCTAAAAACTTGAATCATGTTCTTAAGTAGCTTTGTTTGATCAAGATATTCAAACTGACAGCTGCATACAACCACTTTTTCAGATGGTTAAAAATGGCTTTGAGTGAATGAAACCTGTAGGTATTAACGAGGACCATCCTTGTGGAGTGATGCTACAGAATCATAAAGAACTGTATTAAATAACACAAAACGCATTGCTTGATGACTGTCAACATTAGCAATGACTGGAGTGGATAGCACATGTAACTTAAAGAGAAAATAATGACATAATCAATATGTTGACATTCAACACTATTTCAAACAAAATGTTAGGAAGGGAATCCCCATCAATGATGGAAAAAATGATAACAATGAACTTGAAAAACGTATTTTCCTAAAACACTATTTCAAGAGAAAGATTCTATAAATTTCAACTGACAGCCATATTGGCTGCTTGGTCAATGAATGTCAAATGTTTCCTTATAAAAAAAGATTTAATATTACCATTCCTTGTCTTCTTGCCCCCTTTTATGAAAACTTTTGTCTATAACTGAATATGATTCAGTACGTAAATATAAAGATCAAATGTGGACTCATGTATGCACATGAAAAAAAACACAAAAAAACGATTATACTTAAAATCAAAAAGAGACAAGTGAAATTTCTTGCACTTCTTGCTTGTAAAATTCCCTTCTGGCTCAACACTTTCCAGCTAACTTTAATCTGCAAAAATTTAAATGCAATGTCAATTCCTATCTACAGTCTACCTGATTACACTTTTCTCTTTATGCTCATCACTAATGTTTCTTTTTCTAATTGTTCCACCCCCAGTAGCACCTTGTCTCTTAGTGGCTTACTGCCTTGCATGGGATGAAACCAATTAAAAAAAATAAATAAAAAAAGAATATATAATAAGGAAAGAAGGTTCAACAATCACAGGACTTATCAAAGAGAAAAGGGATAAAGAGAAACAGTAAATAACCTACCTAAGAAGTTGTGAAAATGGCTAGCAGGAAAAAATGAATGATTGGGACAATAAAAAAGACAAATATTGTTAAGAGATACAAAAAAATAGGAAGTCGTGGAGAGCCATTATTGCTAACCATGCATGGAAACAGAACAAAGAAAAGGAAGTTTTATTCAACATTGTTTTATAATGTGGTCAGGGTGTGCCTGACATTTGGAATCCTTATTCAATACACCACTGTAGCTAAAATGAAAATTCCTCAAATTTTTATTATTTGCATTATAATTTGGGAAGGATTCTAATTTTGCTGGTGAAAAATTCATGAAGCAACAGTAATTAATTAGTTTTCTTGGTTGTTTCCCAAACTTGAAGAGATCAGTTTTCAATATAGTAAACAAATCCCTTCACTAGATCCAATTCCAAGATAAGGTAATTTGCATTTTTTTCTTCATCATGTTATGATGGAATATCACAAGCAGCAAATAAGATCTGGTGTTGATTGATGTAAATCTCACGGGAAATTGCAATGTGTGAGAGCCCATGGAGATGGGAGTTCATGTCAAGCAACTTCCTTTGTGGAAGTACCAAGACATTTCTGACATTAAAATATTTCTCCTTCAGCTTCTCACAAACAATCATTCTCCTAATCTTTTGTTATGCAAGCATGGAGGGTATTCTAATTCTCTAAGAATTCTCCAGGGGAGACAACCCTTCTTAGTTGCTAATGATGAGGCTAATGAATATAATTCTTGATTTTTGATCAACTGCCAGTCCCAATTACATGTGAATACAATATTGCTCAAGGCTCTTACAGTAATTGAATATTAAAATCCCTTGATATATTTGTCATGTTTCTTTCTGGTTTTTCTTCTTTTCTCTTTAATTTTATTTGCTATGGATTCATTAAGTTAATTCAATATACAGAACATATATGTTTTATATATATGGAACATATATTCCTAAGTTATATATACAGGGTGAGATGGATAAATTGTAATCTAAATGATATGAAAATGAAAATAACACTGATATCTCATATTAATAGATATATTTACTAAAATTACACAAAAAGATCTTGAAATACTCAAGATTAAATTTATTCAATAAAATCACCATTGGCTTCAACCACAGCATCCAGACAACTTAAGAATCTCCTGCAACTTTCCTGAACAGCCTCTTTGATTAATGCTTCCATAGCCCTTGGTTTCAGTTCATCTTTTGTATTACAAGGAGTTTTGTTGGTCTCTAGCTCAACTGCACTCTACACATAATAATCAAGGTGATTGCAGTCTGGGGAGTTAGGTTGCCAAATGTAAGGAGTAATGTGGTTGCAGAAATTTTCTAATCTCCATGATTGGGTTCTCTTGCTTGTATGACATTGTGCAGCGTCCTGTTGCCAGACATAGGTTCTTCCAACAGCCACCTTCTTGACCCAGGACAGCTCTACCTACTCAAAACACTTGATGTAGGCCTCAGTGTTGAGTCTGAGGCCTGGTGGGAAGATGAATGAAGGCATGTCATCATCAATTAATTTTGGTAAATATATCTGTTAAAATGAGATGTCAGTGTTATTTTTATTTTTACATTATTTAGATGACAATTCATCCATCACACCCAGTATTTTGCTTCAAAGAACAACTGAAATTTTTGTTTACAGTTCTTTTATCCTGAACATTTAATTTTATTTGACAATGCCTACTATCCAAGATCATTACTAACATTTATTGTAGGTAGGTATTGAATGCAAGTAAAAGCTTTTGCTCTCAATCAACCTTAGTTCTGGAGTTAGCGAACTTAGGGAATGTCAGGAGAAGCTATTTAAATTTAGCACTTTGTGACAAAAGTATTGTTTAGCTTAGGTGACTCCCTCCATTTTGCCTTCTCTTTCTTCTCCTCCTCATGCTTATTCCCAAAAGGCAAATATAATTTCTATTGTGGTGAAAGAAGAAAAGGAAAACAGTTGTGCTATTATAGGTTGCATATGAAATCATTTCTGTTAGCTGGCTTCTAGAGACAATCAGTAAATGCAGCCACCTTATTCAGTGGTTGCATTTTTCTGGAGACCCTTTTCAGCAGTTACATTTTTCTGGAAACTCTTTCACATTTGATTTAGAAGAGAAGACTCTACTTTTATACAGCTCATTTGATTGGAGCATGACAAATTTGAGCCTGTAAAATATTAGGTATTCATTGCTGTGATTTATTGTGCAATAGGATGAATTTCCATTTTAGCTCTTCTTTTTTGGTATATTTGTAGCTCTGCTATGAAATAAAAAGTTTAAAGAGTAAAATGTAAAAGAAATTTGGAAATTCTGCCATGATGACAATTTGTGTGCCGTAATTTGTTAATTCATTCACTCATGATACTGCTTCTGTGATGAGAAGACCTTTTCCTTACCTTTTTTTATCTAGTCTTAGGCTGTATCTAAGAAATTAACTCATCACCGGCTATAAAAACACTTCTGTAGCTTAACTAACCCAAATGAATCTCAACCAATTTCTCATTTTCATATATAATATCATGCAGTGAAAAAAAAATTTACTTATTTTTCTCTTTTGTATAATTTTTTTATCATGTTATACTTGTATCAGTTTTTATCAATTTTTTTCAAGCAAAGTACGAAAAAAGATTTATATATCAATATACTAAACTTTTAAAAAAAAAATAGGACACTATATATATCAGTAAAAAATGCAGGATAAGATTGGTAAATAATGCAAGAGAATTCTAGTTATATCATTTAAATATTAAAACTGATCCAGCAGAGAACTCAATATAAGTTTAATTTACAGAGCAGATATTCATTTATTTATCTGTAAATTCAGATCACATTTAAGGGGACAGCAATTTCAACATGTCAGTTAGAGACATGCATTGTCAACTCCAGTCAACCAAAGAACCTGTACTAATAATATGTACAACATTATTAGCTCCCATAATAACCAGATTCTTTGGTTGACTGGGAATAACAATGCATGTCTCTAACTGACATGTTGAAATAGCTATCCCCTAAATATGATCTGAATTTACAGATAAATATATATTTAAAATTTTCTATATTTATCGGAGAAAAGAGTTCAATATTGCAGATAGAGAATTTTAAGATATTGACTATGAACATAGAAATCAACAATGTGAGTTTCATGTCTCATTGATCTTCAAACCATGTTCTAGAGATTGCATTAAGGAATGAAAAAGTTACTATGCAGTGTTGATTACATGTATATATATATAGATATTTCTAAAGAATTAATGGATTTTAGTTTTTTAATCCCAAATATTTTTATTACTCCAAATGTTATTTTTAGTGGATACCTGGGTTTTATTAGATGTTTCATTTATGTCAAACAGTATATTTGGTAAGAAGGATAAAGGTTCAAATGTTAGCAGAGGACACATTTTCTTTAATAAATTTTCTCAGGTGTGCAGGCCAGTAGATGAAATAAACTCCATTTGAAATAATCAGAACATCTACTCAAATCCACTAAAAATAGCATTCAAAGTAAAAGATATTTACACTTTTTTGAAAACCAAGAAATATTTGGTTGCTCATACAACACTCATCAGCACTTGATTCTGAATCAATATCAATAAATATATATGTTGCAATATATTCTGCCAATTTTGGAAATAGATGAGATCAAATTAAAACTATATCAGGAATTAAAAAAACAACTGATGAGAGTTACATAGTGTTCAGTTTTGATAATTACTAACTCATCTGCCAGCCTGCCTAGAAAATCAGCATTCAGAAATCTGGACTTGAACACTGACCTCCGACACTGTTTGGAAATACATAACTATTTCAGCTGCAATAAGTCAAGTGTTTATTCTTTTCACTCAATAGTAGTGTGGATCATCAGCTATATACTTTGATTTTTTCCACAAATAATTTCTTATTATAAATCCCCAATAATAAAGTGATATTGATCTCATCATTCAGTTAAAAGATGATATGCAAATTTATTTTGTAATTGATTCACAAAACTGATTCAGATTCATTAATTTTAGAAACAGTGTCCTTTTGAGACATGATTGCCCAAACATGTATCACATATGGCACTTAACAGCCTGATATTCATTTTAAAGAAAAAAATAGAAGTATATCAACAATAATTGACTTAGTTTTAATGTGTCTGATTTTTTGCAGGCATCTATTAGCATTACAAACATCATATCAATTTGAAACCTGCAGTGCAAGAATCTAATCGGGAGATTGGTGGTTTTGAGGAGTATGGAACAACCCCTTAATTGCTGTTGTTCCCAGGTTTACTTTGAACAAGGATAGCACCTGTTAGGGTTCCTTCTATGAGCAAATAATGAACACACAAATAAAAACAAAAGACTATAAAAGTATAAAAATACATCTTTATAGTAAAAATACCAGTAACACATTTTTATATAAAAAATACCAACAATACATATCTATAGCATGTATTACCACCAATACTTATTTATCTAATTATCTATTTATTATAATTGAAGTCAGTCAGTCAGTCAGTCAGTCAGTTAAATGCCATATGTGATACACGCTTTGGGCAATCATGTCACAGAAGTGACACGACTGACTGGGCAGTAGATTATCCTGTAGTAGGTTGCCAATACTTTCTGTGATAGACTGGTTACCAGCCACGGCTATAGAACCCAGTCTGTCCTGTTATTTACCCCATAACTGGAGGGAAGAGACAGATTAATACAATTCCCAAGGATATTTGCGTGTAAGTGAATGCAATGAATTCAACTGAAATTCAAACTGAATTGAAGGTTGTGTTCAAAATATTTAGATTTCAGTATTAAATAGCCCATAGAAGTTGATATGCCATAGATAAATTGATTGGATGGTACATATTAATATCAGAATCACTTGAAAATTGGTTGGAGAGATTCCCCTTGCTTTTAATTCATTTAGAATGTTAGGTATTCATACTGTATATGTTCTGAGCAAAATAATACACACACACACACACACACATAAATGCAGAGAATACTTGTACACTTTCAGAAATCTTAACAAGATTTTGAAGGAAACTGAGACAAAATATTAAAAAAAACAAATGTAAAGAGCATTTTTTATTTATTTAATTTAACTAAAATTTATCAAGTACAAGACCCAAGTGCCACTCAAGGTAGCAGCTTATTAAATGAGGCAAGAGTTGAAATTAGGAAGTGAAGATTACAAGGATATGGAGGATGAATAATGATTGCTTTTAAAGAAGTTAAGACTGTAGTGCTTTAAGATGCATCCACGTGAGAGTCTGTTCCAAAAACAGCAGATCTTGGGAACACCTTTCTTACCAATGAAAGACACAAGGAATGAGTGTGGTTCAACTTTATGGATGTAACAAGGCATGTCTTTGATGCAAAAGTATGAGCTAAAAAACTAGAGCTCATTTGAACATATGATTTTGAATTACACTTTTCAAAAATATTAACTTTAATTTACTTGCTTAAACGGGAACATGGTTACTGTATGATATATTTATTTGGTACCTTTTTTTTAATCATTTACCCCTAAGCAAGGCGGTACTACCACTGGTGCACAGGGGGCTACATAAGAGAAGAGAGAAAGTTTAAGCAGGAGGAGAGTAAAGAGAAAAATAAACCGGTTACAGGGGTGTCAGAGAAAGGGCAAGAGAAGGATGGGAATACCAGTGTGAAGACAGATGCAAGGGTAAAGTGAGAAAGAAAGAGAACAAGATACTTAGGGTGATAGGAAAAGGACAAGAAAAGGACTGGAACATTTAAATTCTTGGAGATTGTAGCTATCAAAGAAGCAAGTATGCAGAAGGGACTTCTACGGGCAGGAAGTGTGAGAAAAGAAGCTGCAGGAGTAGAAGTGGTGGCTGCATTTGGTTGATTTAACTGTAAAAGGGTGGGAACTTGTTGTTACTCTGGTTGCATTAAAATTAGAAGCATTAAAATTTATAAGCCATTTCTTACTCCAGTCTACTGCAGAGTGGAGGTCTTACTCAAGATCAGCAGCGAGGATACCTTTGTCCAACTCGCCAGATTTCTGAGGCGGAAGTAAATGATGGTGTGATCAGCATAGATGCCTACTTGAAATTTGATCATGTCAAGGAAATCACTTATTAAGATCAGAAAGAGTGTTGGGCCTAGGATAGAGCCCTGGGGGGAACATCTGCATTCGTGTGGTAGGATGTTGAGGCATGTCTCATTCAAGGTGACTTTCCTTATGTGGATTTATAGGAAAGACTGGATCAAATCAAGCAAGTGTCTAGTGATACAATAAGCTTGTAGCATGCTTTGGAGATATCCAGGGCAACAGCTCAAGCTTCACTGTTTTCTGTTTATAATATCACATCTAGAAAAACAATTTATATGTTGGTTGGTTGGTAGATAGGTAGGTGAACAAAAGTAGGTAGTATTATTTATATTTAACTAGTTGATCAATCAACAATAAAATATATTAGTAGTTTTAATGCCAAATTTGAATAGACTAAATTAATATTTATAAATTACCAAGAAAATGTTCTTGTAAATGGTTTATTTTCATCCAATAAAAGTCCTGAGTCTCATATTTGATACAATATATGTCCTGATATATTTGTTGTCTTTAATGTAGGAAATGTGCGTGCAAACGTAACAACTATTATGGGACAGAGGTAGTATTTATTTTAGGTCAAACAGTTTGATTAAACACATAAGCAAATACTATATATATATATATAAGAATCATAAAAAGCTTTGTGGGAGCTTTTTTCAGCATAAAATTCATTTATATCTGCCAAAATATCACATCTGTTCTTTTTGGATCAATGAAGTACAGATAGAAGACTGTTACACTTCTGACCAAATGTTCCAAAGTGCTTACCAATTCCAACAGTGCAAGTTTGAATATCACCAATCAAAACATCTTTAACTGTATAGTGAGTTTATTATTCACACCATGACCTGAGAAAATGTTTACTTATTTGTTATCTTGTCATCTATATATTAATATGCTTTACCTCTGTCTGATGTGTGATAATGAGAGAGAAAGGGAACATAGAGAGTAAAACAAAAATTTAAAGGGGACATAGAGAGACTAAAATAGAATGCAACTCAGAGAAATCCTGTTTCTTTTTGGGTGGAGGCCTTACAATCTGTTGAAGACATTTCAGTATTTTTAAATGACTATATATGTCACTTTTATTGTAACTATCTGAAAATGGACATGGGTCGAAAAGAGTACAATGTTAAAAAATTCATTAGTAAATCAACTCAGTCTAATTTACGTATGTTCTTCTAGTCACTAACTAATAGGATTGATTTATTTTTATGGTTTATCATGCTTTTGTGGATTCTTTATATCCAAAACATATTGTTTGGATAGTAAAAATAATTATTTTTGTTTTATGAATGTACTAGCAGTATAGCCCGGCGTTGCTCGGGTGTAATGAAAGCTTTAAAACTAATCCATGGTCCTGGAGCTCAGATGCAGCCTAAAGAATATTTGTGTGAAGTTTGGTGAGAATCGGATAAAAATTGTGGATTTATATAAAGGACATACAGACAGATAAACAGACACACACACAAACATCTTGCCTTATATATATATATATATATATATATATATATATTATCGATTTTCTGCACTATTGTAAGAACTGCAAACTTGAAACTTCTGAATATCATTTCTTATGTCTTTGTCTATGAATGAATCAAATTTGATTAAAATCGGACCACTCCTTCTATAACCCGATTTTTTTGATTATCGATTTTTGATATTTATCGGGGGTACCTTGATACAAAACCTAGTTAAGAACACTCACAGACCCTTATAGTACAACTGTGTAAATTTTCAAGAAAATTGGTTCAGCCGTTTCGAAGCCTATAGGTAATGGACACACACAGACACATACACACACAGACACACACACACACAAAGTTCTATTTATAAATAAGTTTAGATATTCACCTTAACAATTTTTGGGAGATAACAATGATTTTTCAAGATTCAAGTACTACTATTTAGCTTATTACTGAGGGAAGAAGAGATGGATTCTTACCTTTTTCAAGGTTATTAGCACATAAGCAAATGTAATAAACTCATCTGGAATTTGAACTCTGCTCTCTGGCTCCTCATTCCAAGTCACTATCCATTATACCTCCTGTATCCTAATTTATAGTAAATGTGTTGTAACAGCATATCAAATTGAAAATGTTGGTAGAAGGAAACAAAGCGATGATATAAAAACTCGAGGACACATATAAATTTAATCAATTAATTATACATTGGAACTATTTGGCATTCTATAAAAGTTTGATATCACTAGACTGCAAAAGAAAATATAAGTAAGCAGCCGAGAGAGTTTTTAAAGCATGAGCAAATAATAACAGATGATGGCAGTAATGATAACAGATGCACTTGACCATCTTCAAGAATTGATGCTTAATTTGGCTGTATAACATGAATCTACTGAGTCTGAGTGATCAGATGAAGGAACAGTCTTACCTTTTTTCTTTTTGACCAACTCAATGTGAATGCTGACCTTTGAATCAACCAGAATCAACTTATCAGCTAAGCCTGAGTTGAGATTAATGCACTCGATTAACTTCAAGAAATCTGACAAAAACAAAAAGCACAACTAGATATGACAAAAAAGAGAACCACAGTTTTTCTTTGACAGGCTTTCGGGCCCAAACCTTATTAGTCTATCCCTTCATTTAAAGTAGGAATATCTCATAATTGGGCATGATGGTCAAATATATGAAATATATATGTTCATGGCTATTATCATCAGCACGGAGCAATACAGCAAACTAGCTTGAGTTGACAACATGGCCGCTAAGACAATATATAGAGAGTTGTTCATATAGAAAATACATTTTCTGGAACTCAACTCCTTATAATTAACATATGTGTTAGTATATATACATTTGCAAACTTCATCAGAAGTATGCAATCACATTTAATAAGTTCTATATGAAGTCACTTCTTTTGTGCCTCTCACTTGGGGGACTCTTTTCTGGCTTGTTGCTTCCTAGTTAATTTTGATCTTCAAAAATTTAAATGCAATGTGGATCATTATCTTCTGTCTTTTTAATTCTTGTTCTTTCATTGTTCTCTTTCTTTTTTGCTATTTTTCACACTCAGTACCTCTCACCCTTGCATCTTAGTGGCTTTATTGCCTTGCTTGTAAGAAAATGACTAAAAAAACAAACACCTATAAGTTTATACTTTAACAAGCCTTTTCAATAACATTCACTGCAAATATTATGCAGTTTAGCTATATTCTATTCTAATTATAAAAAAAAAAGTCCTGTTAAATTCCTTGTTCGTCTTTTGCCTGGTCATTGTCTAGTTGACTGCACCACCCCTCAGCCAAAAGATAAAATAATTATTTTTCTCTACTGGTGGTAGTACACATGCATTTGGGTTAGGATCAGCTTTGAAATATTCTTAAAAGTAAGTTATAATTTTGCTTTGATTTTATTTTGTTTTATTTTTTTGTCTAATTTTAAAATAGTTTCATGGTTATTTGAACGAGTGTTCTTTATCTTTTTTCAAAGAAATTTCTTTGACCGGACTTTAACTAAGTTAAAACTTAGTTAACTCACCACCGTTACCATTTTTTTTTTCTCTTTCTTCTTCAATTGGAGTAGATAGACTAAACTATCACCCGGTTCACACTCCACCAATGTTTATTGTACAGGTGTAGAGGCTCATCCCTTGTTCCCTGTTTAGGATGTAGTTTCCGGCTTTCTCTCTTCTAATCTTTTCACTCTTACGTAGCCCCCAGCACATCAGTGGTGTTACCGCCTTGCTTGGGGTGATATGATTAAAAAAAAAAAAAATTCTTTAGAATTATCCAACTAATCTCCATTTAAAATAGAGCAAATTTGTTGAATTCAAGTTAAGTGTTTAATTGTTTTTCTCTGAGATGTTTATATATAGACTGAGACTGAAACATTTCTTAGCTGATAATACAATCCTTGGAGAAACTAAAATAAAACAAGTAAAGAAATTTAAATACCTGGCAAGTATTTTGACAAAGAATGAAAAGTGCGACTTTAAGATTCAAAGGCACATTGGCATAGCCAAGGATGCATCTCAAACGTTAACCAGAGTACTGAGAGACAGAAAAATCTCATTGGAAACAAAGAAGAGAGTGCTGGATTGCTATGTGATATCTGTCCTTCTGTATGGCAGTGGATGTTGAATAAACATCATTTACAAAGGAGATTCATGTTCTCTGATTTTGACTAGTCAAGTAAATTATTTCTGTATGAAATTTCAATATTTAACATAAAAATGATTCTTTATTTGTTATTATAAATATCTAAAACCGTTGAGAAAGCTAAAAAAGATAAAGAAAATCAAATATCAGCCCAACTGAATGTTAGCAAAGGAAAAATAAAACTAGTATTAGTCATATAATGATTTTATAATAGTTGCATTAGAAGTAATAGCATCTAACAGTCATTGTAAAAAAAGTAATATAAATCATGTCCCATAATAGTTACTATATGAATACTATGTTTATTTAAAATTAGGAATTATTAATGGACAGAAAAAATATTATTATTAGATAGATAGCATCTGGAATGATCCAACTATGTGCAAGGTTGTGTAATGGTTAGTGGCTTGGAAAGAGAAATTGATGATTTAAATTTGAATTCTGATTGAATATGTTACATACACTTTTGCATAAATAACTCTTTCTCCCAACTATAATAACAAGGTAGACTAGGCTATTTTGCTGTGGTTGGCAACCAGTATAGGTGATGGACAGCTCTGAATTTGAAATAGGTATGTAGTACTAGTGAGTTGTAGGCTATGCTGCTATTGAGAGGATTATGCAGTTCACAATAAACATAGCATTGTGGAGTCTGTTCATAACTAATATTCACTTAAGAAAAAAAAAAAGAAGAAAATTGGCCCATAATTCCATTTATATATTCCCATATCCACACTGTAAAAAACTCAATACAGAAGAAAGTTACAATAAAAGTTTATGTAAGCATACTTTTAAACACCATATTTTTAAATGTAGTATCATTAATTGTAGTTTTGATAGTGGTGAGTATTAGATGAAAGTATTTGTTAAGCAAAGCTAATGTAAGTATAGAGTCAGATTCATTGAACAGTTAATATGATCTCACTTTCATTGGAACCTGATGTTTATGATAAGCACATGTGATTTCTTTGATGTTTAATACAAACTTAAGATATTTGATAGTCTTGGTAATAACACTAGTATGCATAATAATAGTATTTTTCTTATGAGGGCTAATAGTATTGTTATCTCTTTTATTATTAGTCATTATGTTTGCTGTAGTTATGATGAAGGAATCAAACAAAGACAAAGGATGTGAGCTTTGATCATAGAAGCAATTCGTTTATTTTTCCTTTCAAAGCAAATTTAAGGGGGAAAAATCTCAGAAAAAAAATTTCTCAAAAGAGAGAACCATAAATTTAAAGAGAGAATTGGAAGCAGAATACAAAGAAGTGTGCAAATATTTAATAGAATAAAATGGAGGGAAATAAAATAAAGACAAGTAATTGCAACCTCCACCAACCCTTCAATCTGACCAAACGGCAACAGTAAAATAGAAAAGAAATAATAAAAGTTCAGGCTCTAAACCCAAACTGAAATCAAAAAAGGAGCTAAATCTTATTTAATCCATCTAACATGGCTGCAAAGTACTTAAGAAAAGAAAACCAGAAAGAAAATGCACAAGATGAAAGCAGGAACTGTAAAATTATTAGGGTTAATGTGACCCGTTACCAACCAGAGATGACATTGGTCATTCTGACTGCGTCCAGGGGACAGCTATAACCATAAAACAAGTCTTATTCAAAGACTGAAGGCGACAGAAGACAAGATGGGGAATTAGCTCCCTAGTTTTCATCAGTTTATGCCAGAAAGAAAAAAAAAAAAGAAAGCAAAAGTGTGTGGGAAGGGAATTAGAAATCAATAAGAAGAAAGGGAGCTTGCTGATTATTTGCATATTTGCCATAAAAGATTCTTGCCTTGCGTGGCTGTTGTCCACTTTTCTGAATTCACAAGCAAAGATAGACTAATTAGTGCTATCATTGAGCATCAATGAAAAACGGACAGTGAAAGATCTGATTAACCAGATGAGCTTCTGGTGATTGCCTTACTCACATCTCCTGAAAATTGTTTTACAAACCACTTGCACCTTTACATCCAAATATAACTTCATATTTCACATCTCCCTGGTACCAGTAGATATGCAAGACTTTACATCTTGTAGCAAATTATTTGATCTTCACATTTTTTTCATCTCTTTCTTGATAAATATTCAAGATTAGTTAGCGTCCGTCTTCTAATTATCATTACAATCTTAATTCCTGTTTTTTGCTAATGTTGTCAGCATCATTATCTTCAACAGTAATTAATGCTGTTACTGTTGATGTTGTTGTTGTTGGTGGTGATAATTATCTCAGTGTTGTTGTTAGTATTTTTTCTTTTCACTATGGTAATGAGAAAGATAATTAAATGCTGCTGCTGCTGCTGCAATTATTGTTGTCAATATCGAAATCAGCATTATTGTCACTCTTACTATTAATAATACCAAAATTACTGTATTCCCTTTGGAATTTGATAATATTCTTCTGATAATGATACCAGCAGCAGCAGCAATAATAACACAAATAACTTTTCTTCACTGGAATGATAATTAGTTGTAATAATTAATATTATTAAAACTGTAACATTGTACATGTATTCATGTCTATAGATATGTGTCAGGTTTTGAGGTGTTTGTACAGATTTTAATGAACTCAGAGTTGAAAGCAGCTTTTTAATTTATGGTAGTAGAAAATTATCAAAAATATTGAATTGCTAAAATTTAAAAGCCTTACAACTGAACTGAAACTTTTCAATTTTTAGAAAAAGTTTAAACTGTCAATGATGATGTTGTTTTTACATTGGGCACCAATCAAATATCTTACTGTTTAAAGGATGTGCAGGTTGTGTAATCACTAGTGGCACAGAATGAAAAATCAGCAAACCAAGTTCAAACTCCAGCCAGGTATTTTATATTTACTTTTGCCCTCAAACCCTTGGAAATTCATTCCTTCTTCCCCCAGCTAGAGGTTAAATAGTAAAGCTCTGTAGTGGGCTCTCTAGTATTGTTTGACAATCAATCTAGAAGAAGGAAAACTCTGAATCTAAAACCAGTTGCGTATGTGGCTAGCAACTTTATTACTTACTAGAGAAATTGCAGCAGCAATACTGAATGTAGTGGGGTTGTAGCTCTGTATTTCAATGAGGACATCTGCAGGATTTATATATACATATATATAATTAGTTACTTTTTGGTCATAATTAAATTAGACCAGTATACAGTTGCATTAAAAAGTGCTTAATACATTTATCATTGTAGCGTTTTTGAATATTTTTCATTTGGAAATGAGTTATTTCTGCAATCTAGGTTTCAATCTTTCAGTATCTTCAGGTGATTTATAATAACTGATTTTCCATTTCCCAAATGTACGGACAGGGATTTTTCATGCACATGTGACTAGAACTTATAACAACCGAAAATTTTCAAAATTAGGGAGGAGTTATTTAAGGACCTTATAACACTTTCATCCATGTTGGTATGGTCCTAGTATGTAGCTATAGGTGTGATTATATCTGGATAGGTTATATATATATATATATTCATCTGCAGACATCACTGTATCACAACTCATCAGTCCGGTTAGACTCCAATTGCTTTTAACCCAGGATTGATTGAAACCCGACCAAATTGGCGTCAGTCGGCAATTCTACCTCTGGGCTATAGGCGCTCAGTAGAAGAAGGCAGACTTTTTAGTGTGTATATTATCATTATACATGCCCAATATATATATATATATATATATATATATATATATATATATATATATATAACTTAGGAATATAATTTCCATATAAAACATATGCTTTGCATACTGAATTAGCTTAATGAATTCTATAAAAACCTATTACAGGTTGAGTATCCTTTATCTTAAAGGAAAAAATCTGCAAGTTTTTCAGGTGCTGATATGACATGCCATAAATGGTAAATTTCAGAAAGCACTGAGAATGTTCCTAGGTGATGTACAGCTGTTGTAATTGACCCCATCTGTACTTAATAGGGATTCCCCAGCCCAACTACATAGCCTACATTGGCAAAAGATTTTGTTAGTGATTGTTGCAGTAACACCTTCGTTCATGGATTATTTACCAGATGCTTCATGCTCAGTAAAGTTATTATTCAAAATGTCAAAAAGTCCTGCATTTATATACTTTTGTATGCAAAAATCATGTTTTTTCACATATACAAAAAGCACAAAACATTATTTTTAGTTGAAATCCTAATTTCACCACTTAAAAATTTGAGTATTACATGACTAATGTTATTACGTGTATCTGGATGGTAACAAAATTTATTAAATTTTATATAAAACTACTTTTAGGGTATATATTATTTATATGAAACTACCTTCAGGGTATATGTATAAGCTGTATTATGAAATGTAAAGGGATATAGTGTTTTGGCTTGGGTTCCATTCCCAAGCTGGCCTATTTTATAAATGCTATATACAAAATAAATAGCCTGTATTTCAAAATTCAAACAAATCTGAAAACTGAAGTAATTCTGGTCCCAAGAATTTTGGATAAATGGTTCTCAACCTGTACTTTCTATGGAATTCACATGAGAGCTACAGACCTATACTCTTCTGTGGTGTTTAGAAGAGTTCAGTGAGTCAGAGTTATTGTTAAAAAAAAAGATAACGAATTGCACTTTCCTCATAGTCACAAAAAGAAGTAAGATGAAAAAAAAACATTATTGTTCAACTTTCTTTATATAATTATCTGTGTCCTTATAATTTTATACACAAAGATTTCAGTCATTTTGGGGTAATCACTAAAGTGGAAAAGCATATAAAATATCATTTAGATTTAGCCATATAGCTACAGCCTTTATTTTTTTCTGATAACCATTCTTTATATCAATCAATAAATCAAGAAAAATCCAAGTGACTTATTTTGCAGACCAAAGATGTTCCATAATTCTTGCCCTGATGAGTGTTTTAATATAAAAGTCAAGATATTTTTTGATTTCTGGAATATTATAGCTCTAGTTATCTATTGAGTGCATTTGGAAAAAAGTTCTGCCAGCTTGAAAAATATGTTAATTTCACATAATTTTGTTATTTTAGTTGTATTATTATTAGTAGTAGTTGTAGTAGTAGAATCAAACAATTTGTTCATCAAATGCCGAGACAATTTTTCTTGCTAGAATCTATCTTACACAATTATAAGTTTACTATTCACCCATGCATTGAATATTGCTGCCACATCTGATCTGGTGCTTCTGCAATGTCTTTCAAGGTTTTTGATAAAATACAAAGAAGAATCTACAGTATTATTGGTCTTCATGGTTTCAATCAATTTTCCACCTCTGTAACATAACTTCCCCATGTTTTTTCTATAAATATTTTCATGGTGAGTGCTCCAATTAGTTTTCCTCTTTGATACCTAGACTTTATGAACTTAATCATACTACTTGTGGTGCAGTGGATATCGACTCAAAATGAGAGATTTGGGTGCCGAGTTCGAATTCCAGTTGAATTCTTTGCATTCACTTATGCACAAATACCCTTGGGAAAGGTATTAATCCATCTCTTCCCTCCAGTTATGGGTTAAATAATAGGACAGATTGGGTTCTATAACCTAGGCTGGCAACCAGTCTACTGCAGAAAGCAATGGCAACCTACTGCGGGATAATCTTCTGCCCAGTCAGTCATGTCTCTTTTGAGACATGATTACCCAAAGAGTGTATCACGTATGGCACTTAACTGACTGACTAGATTGGTGACACAGTCTCATCATCTTAGAGTTGAAATAGCTCAATGTAATTATAAGTTCTATGCTAACAATTTCTTCTCTCCCACTTCTTGCTTGGGGAACTCTCTTCTGGTTTCTTGCTTTCTAATTAACTTTGGTCTTTGAAAACTTAAATGCAATATAAATTGTTTTTTCTACCTTCCTTCTTTTATTATTATTCTCTCTCTTAATAATGTTTTTCTTTTTCTCATATTGTTCTTGCATCTTAGTAGCTTTATTGCTTTGCTTGAGGGAAATGATTAAAAAAAATAACATAGGCAAGAATCGACATCTGGCTGGAAATTAAAAATTAGCAAAATAAGTGATAAAAACACCTCATAGATATTTATATGAATTTTGCAATTTTAAGAGAAAAGTCCATTAAATTTTCTTTCCCTAAAGTAGAAAGAATTATCATAACTCATTCAGAACTTGAGAAAGATCTTAGGATGAAGTCACTGACAGCTCTATGTTTTATAGCCAAATTGTACCTATAAATTACATTGTGTACAAAAGCTTCCAACATTTATCATTAAAAAACCCAAAACAATTGTCTATTCAGCATCTACTTTTTAAAAATCAAGTGTTGAGAGCTTCTACACACACCTAATAATAACTAAAATAGAAATAGATTTTATATCAGAAATATATCACAGTTTCCACAAAAAAAAAAAAATAGGGAGCACATAAATTGTTCACAATACTTTAACTTAGGTTCTGTTATACAGCGATTATGAGCAAGGTGATCTTGTGGTGGAGTGGATATTAACTCAGAATGAGAAATCGGGGAGGCATGGTCAAATTCCAGTTGAATTTGTTGCATTCACTTATGCACAAATACCCTTGGAAAAGTATTAATCTGTCATATGGGTTAAATAACAGAACAGACTCGGTTCTGTAGCCTTGGCTGGCAACCAGTCTACTGCAAAAAGTAATGGCAACCTACTACGAGATAATCTTCCACCCAGTCAGTCATGTCTCTTTTGAGACATGATCACCCATGCATGTATCACATATGGCACTAAACTGACTGACTGAATTTTTAAAAATATTGCTATTACAATGATCTTGATCTTTGTAAGGGCTCCATTGTTATGGTCCTCAATAGTGATGGTAATATTAGTCGTTTCCTTATAAGGAAACATTTGACCGCACAGTCAGTACTATTGACAGTTAAATTTTATAAAATCTTTCTCTTTAAACAATTTTTCAGGAAAACAGGTTTCTCAAGTCAAACAGCAGTTATTGGTTTTTCTAGTAATTTTACTAAGTTAAACTTAATAAAATACCTTAAGGGCACCTACTACAGAGAATGGGTTAAAAATTTAATCTCTAGTTCCTTTAACAAGTTCAGTCATACTAATATTGCCTTATGTCAGATTAAGTTAAGTTTAATAACTATAAATCTTAAATATTGTTAAAAAATGAGTACAGTCCCAGTTCGACCCATGATTGTTGTGAGTACCATGCTGAGTATTTCATGGCCTCTGGGCTTTATAAATTACTTGGCAGTGCTCATCTTCTTTCTAAGTAATATATGACAGGTTGTAGTGTGTTACATGGTACCAGCAGTAAGGAATAATCTTATTCTTGGGAAAGATCTCCACAGATATAAATTAAGAGTAGTCTTTCTCCTGATATTTAGCCATTTTGATAAGAGATGATTTTGTTGCTTTCTCAAGGGCATTACTGTAATAGCAAATGTAACAAAACCAATCAGATTTTGAACACAGCTTGCACATCTCTAGTACAACATTATTGTTGGTAATAATATTTGAACTATTATGTAATCTCAATCCTTTTCTATGGAAGTGAATTTCTGTATAAAGAAAGAAGAGACTTGAAGCAACAGAAATGTGGTTGTATAAATAAAATGAACCAAGCATGTGAATACCATAGACCAAACATATGATCAACAAGACAGTTTTAAGAAGAGAGTAGGAAAATAATTCAAGTGAATGATAGAGAGAGTGAGTGTGTGTATGAGAGAGAGAGAGAGAAAGAGGTGGAAGAGAGAGTGAAAGAAGGGATAGAAAGAGTGAAAGCGAGGAAAATGAGAGTTAAAGAGAGAGGGAAGAGAGAGTAAAAGAGAGAGAGAGAAAAGAGAGTGAAAAAGGCAAAGAGAAAGTGAGATAAATAGATGGAAAGAGTGAAAGACAGAGTGAAAAAAATGAGGAAGAGACAGTGAAAGTGTGAGGGAAGAGGGTGAAAGAGGGAGAAGACAGTGTGAAAGAGAGAGGGAAGAGACAGTGAAAAGAGAGTAAAAAAGAGAGAGGAGAGAGTGAAGGAGAATGGGGAAGAGAGATTGAACGAGCGAGAGAAGAGAGAGTGAAAAGAAAATAGAAGAAAGAGTGAAAGAGGAAGGGAAGTAATAGTGAAAGAAGAAGGCAGAGAGAATAAAAGTGAGAGAGTAAATAGAGTGAAGGACAGAGGGGAGAGAGAGTGGTAAGAATAAAGGAATGAAAGACTGAGAAACTTTGAGAGTAAAAGAGAAGGTGAAGAAAAGAGAGAAAAAATAAAGAAAACGAGAAAGGGGAAAATGTAAAGAAAAAGAGCAAGGAGAGAGAAAGAATAAAAGGTGGAAGAAAGGGTGAAAGAGAGGGAGAACAAAGAGTGGAAGAGAGAGAGAGAGAAAAGAGAGGGAGAGAGGAAAAGAGAGAGAAGAGAGAAATAAAGGTGAAAGAGAGGGTGAAATAGAGGGAGAAGAGAGTGTGAAAGAGAAAGGTAACAGAAAAATGCAAATGAAAATATAAATGCTTAAAACAAAAAAAAAACAGTAAAAATTTCTTGGATGCATAATTCAGAAAGAGGAATTAGAGAATTTGATGCTCACAAGATTTAGTAAAGATGAAAGGGACAGAGGGAAATAGTAAATGACCTAACAAGTTTATGTAAATAGATAGCAGTGCAGAGACTGGGGGGGGGGTGCAAAAATTGCATAGAGCTACACAGAACTATGAAGAACAGGAAGCTGTGGAAAGCCGTACTCACCCATATCCTGAAGAAGGATTTACTTTTCAATAGCAGGTAAAATTTGCTTATATAATTATTTAATCAAGAATTTTTTTTTATTCAATATTCATAAGTCCATATTGATGAGAAGCTGGTCTTTTGAACATATCCATATGGAAAAGAACAAAGAATAAAATTGCAATGTTCAAAACATTAATTTATTAAATATGAATTTTAAATGAAGCATTTATTAGCATCATTACTAACTACCTGACGAGACATTGTTTTTCAATGTCAAAACAAAATGTTAAACTTTGTAATAGTTAATTACATGATCAAATGTAAATGTTAAATAATATATATATATATATATATATATATATGACTATTTATACTCTCGCCTGTCAATAGTGCACTATGGAGAAATGGTAAACTTTATAAACAGTAGCTACTCACCGCTATTTATGTATTGTTCGTTCAGTAATGAATTTGAACACTCTCAGCTACTGGCATGTGTTTACATTGTGTTTATAACACACAAAAGTTTGCCTTCCTCCACTGAGTGCCCATAGCTTATAGTTAGAATCACTGACTAATATCAAATGGAAGCAATTCTATGTCTAACCATACTGATGAGCTGTGATACAGCAAAACAAGACTGTCTGTGGATGACTATACATGTATGTACATAAAATAAAATAAAAATTACATGTAATTTTTTATATATCAAAAACAAGTTTAGAAGAAAGATGTAATTTTAATAACAAAAGTCATGGAAGCATCAACATAAACAAAACGAAAAAGAATCTAAATGAAATTAGTTAGATTAAGTACCCAAAACATCAAATTAAAAAAAAAATTTAATTTAGAATTCTCAGCGTCTACTCTCTTTTATATGCATGTTTAGTTGCATCAACATAGACATAATTTTAGATCAAAGAAGTCCTAAAGGATGAAAGGCATCACACAAAACCTTTTTCCACTTTGTCAGACTTCTTTCCCTGAAGATGTATATGAGTAAAGTTTTGATGAGAATCCAAAGGAATTGTAAATATATCAGACAATTATGAAAACTTCTATTTTAATATGTTTTGCTGATGAATAACTTTCATCAGAAGAATTGATTCTATTTAAAAAAATCTACATTAGTGAGACAAAATGCAAATTCACACAAGCATACGAATGCTTCATTTTTTACTTTAACGTTGAAATTAGATTAGAATTAATTTAAACTTGGATTTTTTATTTTTCATTATTTTTCTCCCTAAAACATCCAAAATTGGTATTCTAATTTGTCCCATTATTTCAGAAATAGACAGCACCCCCATAAACTGATAAAAGCCATAAAAATTCCAACCTCTCACCTTGGCACAGTCATTCCATCTCATATAAAGAACTCAGGCAGCCTAGTTGAAACACAAAGGGAAATAAACATGACCAACAAATATGCATGGCCAGTCTAGATATAAAATCCCTCTATGCCAATGGCTCAGTTAAAAAATGCTTAAATATCTTTAAAAATATCAAGCACAAAGCTAAAATGATAAAAAAAATCTGCCATCTTTCCATCAATCAATGCTATTTCACATTTAATAATGATTGCTACAAACAAAAATTTGGATTACCAATGGGATTCCCTCTCAGTGGATTGATGGCATATATCTTAGAATTTTTCAAATCTAGTCCTTTCTAAAATATTTTACCCAAACAACATACTTCCATTATATTGATGATGCTCTACTTACATATCCTCATGAGACTGATTTAACTGACCTACTAGATCAACTAAACAAAGTCAAACACACAATAGAATTTACATACAAAATGCAAGAACACAATATCTTACTCTTCCTAGATATCAAGCTACACCACATTAACAACCGTTTAAAATTTGGTGTCCACTGGAAACCAACTAATAAAAATGACTTTATAAATTTCTGTTCTTATCATAACAACAAAAAAAAATCCAGTATTATCATTGGATTCTACCTATTTATATATATATTTTCTTGTCTATGCATGTAAATATGTGTGTGTGTATGCTTCTGTGCGAGTTTACTTGTGTTTATTTGTGTGTACTTATGCCTGTAGTTGTCTATAAGTAGATCCATGTATGTAGTCTTATTCTGTATTTGATGCTTTGTGGATTTTTAGTTGCATAATATTTTTATTTGCAAGTGAATTTGCGTGTGTATATATCTAATTATATTTATTTGTTTATGCACTGGAATATGACTGTGTTTGTCTTGACCTTATTTAAAACTTCTAAGGCCCACATCATCTTACAAATTTGTTTCTACATGTATCCAGTATGTAACGTTTATCGACATTTTCTCAGCCTGGCTCTAAATCTAATGAATAAATGGACACATTACTAAAAACAAGAGTTACAAAACTTGTGTATGTATATATACATACATATATTTGTATGTACATGTATATATACTAGTGTACATATGTATGTGTGTATATACTTGTCTGTTTGTCCATATGTGGGTATCTATATATTTATATATGCGTGTGTCACTCATTATGCCCTGTTTTATATTTCAATAACTTCATAATAATCTAAATCTAATGCTTTGTTAAACTTAGAATTTAAAATTTGTAGTCTCTAACATTAATTTGTAATTAATATTTTTAAAAATAATTTTTAATTTTTATTGTTAAGTGAAACTAATAGTCAATTAGTAAGACTGATCTCTATTTTAATCAAATATTAACATTAATACCTCAGTAAGTTGCTTTTAGAGTCTGTCCTTATGTTCCTAAAATTAGAAATTATTTGTATTTTGATTGATCACTACAAACAATGTATCCTTGATTGAGGGAGTTTGGCTAGTTTTGAACATTTCAAAACTCTTTAACTCAAAATCACTTGATAAGACACAAGTAGTGTTGAAACAAAATATCTACTTTTGTAGTGATATTATTTATGCTATAATTCTAAATAAATATCATATGTATATATATATGGCTAATATTAACACTAAAGTTGTTTTTTTAAACACCTCAAAAATATAAATGCAATACATTTTAACAGCAATGTTAACATAATCTATTTGAAATGTATTCAGTCATGTTGAAGGTTGACTATGAGAGTGGATGGTAACCTACAATGTCACGTACTACTCATCCTCATTCCCTTCATATTTAATTAGTAAGGAGGAAGTTCACCTTAAACAGATTTTTCCCTAGAACCATTACTTTGTTGAACAAACTGCATAGTGAATGCTTCCTGATTACTACAATTTTAACCTCTTTAAATTTAGGGTCAACCATAATCTGTCCCACATGTTCTCATAATATACACTTCTTGCTCTTTCTTTGTATACTCTTACAACAACCTCATTCAGTATCCCTCTATCTTGAGTGGCTCTCGGGTTTTGTATTAGTTGAATAATAATTTAAAAAAGTACTACTCAGCTGTACTTTTAGTTTCAGATGCTTTAATGGCAAATAAAAATATCGAGAGTATGGATATTTTGAGGTATTATTTCAAACTGGGTTTAAAACTGACTGAAATTGCTTTCAGTTTGTTCTTTTTTTAATTGTATTATCCCATGCAAGGTAGTAAAGCCATCAAAATACATGGGGGTAACAGGGTGCAAAAGAATTAGAAACAGAAACAGTAATAATCAGTGGAGAGAGAAAAGAGCAATCAGAATGACATTAGATAGGGATTTACATTGCATTTAAATTTACATTGCATTTAAACATGGAGCTGAAATGGAGTTCCACAAGCATGAAGTGTGAGAAAAGAAACTGTTAGCATAAAACATCTACAACTGTAAGTTGATGAGATCTTAATGCCAGTCTAGTCTTCTTCTTCTTCTATGTGCCCTGTCCCTTCAGGACGTAGGCGATCATGGTTCTCCACATCTCCCTATTCCTTGTGGCTCTTAGTATGTTTGCTCCTGTTACTCCTGGCAACCCCCGTTCCATCATCCACCTGATCAGGCCCTGCAAATATGTTATCTGCTGCCTTCCTCTGTCTCTCTTTCCTTCTATCTGGCCAGTCAGTATCAGGTTCTCCAGGCTCTCCTTCCTCATTGTGTGTCCCAGGAACTTCAGTTATCTCTTCCTGATGTTCAGTATTAATTTCCTTTTCGTTGCCATTCTTTCCAACACCTCATCGTTGCTTGCATCAATATCCACAGCATCCTTCTGTAGAACCACATTTCCGCTGCTTCCAGTTTTGTCCTCATTTTCAATGATATTGTCCAGCATTCACTGCCGTATTGAAGAACAGACATCACATAGCAATCCAGCACTCTTTTCTTTGTTTCTAGTGAAGTTTGTGCTTAAATACAAAAAGTATCAAAGTGAAGTGCTCATCTGGACAATTACCATGAAAGTATTTATAGAAAAAGCACAGAGAGGCAACCATATGACAGTGGAAAAGTAACTGAAGCTGATCAAGATCAAGATGAATATTATTGAAATTATTTGTTTGAACATTATTTTTAGTCAGTCAATACTTGTATTTGAGTAGATATTCTGTTTTTAATCAAACAGTATATTTATATATTTATTTCTACTGGCCTGATTATTTATGATAAATTTTGTACAAAAATGTAAAATTTTTTTGTACAAAATTTATCATAAATAATCAAGCCAGTAGAAATAAATATATAAATATACTGTTTGATTAAAAACAGAATATCTACTCAAATACAAGTATTGACTGACTAAAAATAATGTTCAAACAAATGATTTCAATATGTCGGTTGTTAAAACCATTTCGTTAATCTTTGGGATTTTCTCTAACATTGTATGTTTACATTTGATGAATATTATTGTAGATTTGGTAAATTTTCGTTGTAAGTCTCGACACTTTTTCCCTTCAAATTTATCCAAAATAGCATTATCTTTGTGCAAATGTATATGCTGAACTCAAATCAACTGTTAGTTATGGAAGAAACTTACTTTTTTTATCTAAATGTCCATAAAAAAAAAAAACTATGTCTTGCACTTTTTCTCTCCTGTAACTCTCACGAAGTCATGTAATTAACTGCAGAATGACGTACTGCGCATGTGAATGAATTTTGGCAGATTTTTTGTCTATTTTTCTTCATTTACTGATACTTCTGGTGATGTACTTCTGGAAATTAAAGTAATGCACTGTTGTATTTCTACACTTGTTACTCTCAGAACAGGAAGTACATTGCCGGAAGTTTCAGTAAAGGAAGAAAATCGGCCAAAATTCGACAGAAAATTCTGCCTACGTAGAATGTCATTCTGCAGTTAATTACATGACTTCATAAGAGTTACAGGAGAGAAAAAGTGCGAGATATAGTTCGTTTTTTTATGGACTTTCAGAGTAAAAAAGGAAAATTTCTTCAATAACTAATTGTTGATTTGAGCTCAGCATATACATTTGCACAGAAATAATGCTATTTTGGATAAATTTGAAGGGGGAAAAGTCATCTGTACCTAAAACGAACATTTACTGTAGATTCTTCTTTGTAAATAGCAGGGGTACTGGACCGTATGTGGCAGCAATATTCTAAGCATGAGTGAATGGTAAACATAGATATATAAGAGATTCTGGAGAGAAAAATTGTCTAGCATGATACAGTGAACCCACTATTTTAGTAAAAGGAAATTAAATAATATCTGACTGTACTGCCTAAATTGGTTTAGGCATCTTAAGGGTAGTGACTTAATCTTTGAATTAAAGCCCTGAAGTGGATGACCATCAATTGTCATTTATGTAAATTGCCAGATAGAGAACTTGGCAAACAATATTTACAGAAATGCTAGGATCACTGAAAACCCCTATATAAGCTTAAAAAACATTCATTTAATTAAAAAAAAAATGACAATTTTTATACATACAGTCTCATAAGAATATACTTCAGAATGTACCTTACATTTTATTTATGTATTTTCACTGAAATGTATTAAAACAGAAAGAAACTTATTAAGAGAATTAGCTGAATATACTTTTTTCTCTGATATCATTTAATGATGTCATCTTCTTGGAAAGACTTAATCTCCATGAAGTGAGATAAGAAGGTAAAAATTAATGATTCTATTTAAATCTTGTTAAAAGCAAAAAAAGTAAATTTTCCTTCATTTCATTAATGGGTGGAGTTTGTACAAGAATTATTTCTGATTGCAGGCACTGTAACTAGTAATGATTTTCTTTTTTTTATATTACTATAGATTAAGCCCTTCAGATTATGAATATTGAAAACAAAAAGAAATAGTTTTATTAAATTTTATAGTAGTTGATGTGGCAGGGGTTCCAGTTTGCTTTGTAAACCAAAACAAAATATACATAATTTCTTAAAATGTAGCAAACATTTTGGAAATTTGTATTAAATTAAGCACTCCAAGTAATGAATTTAAAAAAAGTTAATTTTTAAAGACTTTTAAGAAATCCCATAATATGAGCATACTTGTTTTGTCTTCCATTGTAGGGATCAATTTACAATGCATTTAGATATAAAACTCGACCCCTTATTAAGTTTTATTAAATTTAATTAAAAAGATTTTGTTTAATATTCATGATCTGGAGTGCTTAATATATAATAATATGGAAAAAAATGAAAATAATGTTTATTTCTGGTCACAGTTTCTACTGTATAACTCCACCCTACACTTGTTATTTCACTTTGAAAATGTTAGAAATAGACAGTGCAATAAAAGAATTATTAAACTCTAACTCACTGTATTTTCAAATACACTGAGATGTTAAGAAGGAACCTTTGAAATAATCTTTGAAAAACACCTATGGATGCCAGCATGTAGTTAATTCCTCATTATTCAACAAATATGAAGGCAAATTTTTTTTGTTCCATTTAAAAACAAAAGAAATATTTCACTCGAAGCAAGGCAACAAAATCACTAAGATGCAAAAGTTTACTTTGTGAAAGAATATGAGAAAAAAAAAACATTATTAAAGAGAGAGAACAATAAAAGAACAGGAATTAAGACAGAGGATAATGACTGACATAGCATTTAAATTTTTGAAGCTCAAAGTTTGCTGCAAAGCAAGAAGCCAGGAGAATTCCTCAATTGAAAAGTGCAAGAGAAGAAACAATTAACATAAAATCAAACAGAAAAATATTTGTTTTGGACAAAAGAAAAACACTATGGTTATTCCTGTTTAACTATAAAATATTTTTTAAAAAAATGGAAGCATTTTGCAATTATTTTTGTCTTCTTACAAGGAGAGAACAATGTAAGTTACTGTTAAGATAATAAGTGAATATATGACACTAAAAGAGTGCATAATTTTACTTCTATATCCTCAAGTTCTTAATAAAAGGCTAATCAAAGGAGAATTTCTAAGTTTTAAAATTTGTTCATCCTTTTTAAGCACATTTGTAGTATTGATATTTAAAGAAAACTGTAACCATTATGTGCATTGTGATGCAGTAGATATCAGCTTGGAGTGAGAAATCTGGGAGCCAAGTTCAAATTCCCGTTGAATTCATTACATTCACTTATGCGCAAATACCCTTGGGAAAGGTTTTAATCTATTTCTTCCCTTCAGTTATGGGTTAAATAACAGGACAGATTGGGTTTTATAGTTTTGACTGGCAACCAGTCTACTGTAGAAAGTAATGGTAAACTACTGTGGGATAATCTTTTGCCCAGTTAGTCATGTCTCTTTCAAGACATGATCACCCAAGCGTGTTTCACGTATGGCACTTAACTGACTGACTGTAACTATTTTACTCAACATTAGTTGATTACTGTTGAAATAGTGTCTGAAATTCTGAAAGGAAACATGGTCATTATTCTCTGAATTATCTGGACAAGTATCATCATTTTCTCTACAATGTTAGGTTGATGTATTCTTCAGCCTTCCTTGAAACTATATTGTATTCTTGAATAATCTTCTGATGTTATTCATTGTGTTTTAATAAACAAAACAACTACCGTCTCCTCAATTGAAACAATTCTTTAATCCAAGCATCAATACTTCTTTGATGGTGGTTTAATTGTAACAAAACTAAAGATATTAGTCTGAATGATTCATGGAACAATGACTACTCTGTTGTCCAACACTGACAGCAATGCTGTTGTAAGCTGTAAATTATGAGTTTTTTTTTTTTACTGAATTCTTCAAAAGCACTGGGTTATTCACACTTAATCTATTATAGTAAGAAATGTCAAATTTCTGTTGGTAGTGCTTAACAAAAGGAAATTTAAGGATTATGAACTTGGTTGTTTTGGGTACTTACCATTAAGACGTAACTTCTACAAGTTATTGCTATTGAATGTGATCCTCACCAGATTTTTTTTTTTATTTTTTTTTTAAATCATATCACCCCAAGCAAGGCGGTAATGCCACTGAAGCACAGGGGGCTACGTAAGAATGAAAAGATTGGAAAAGAGAAAGCCATCCTACTCTTGTCCTTTTCTGAATAGCTTAATAAATATCTATAAACTTTGTTGTAGTATCTAATTGTTTTTTTCCCCTTATTATAATTATTATTGTTATTTTTATCACTCCCTCTCTTTTGGTATGAGCATTAATCATTTTTATCAGTATTAACATGATTATCATGTCATTCATTTTAGCAGGAGAAATAATCCTTTCATTTTAATAATATTAGTAGCAATATTTCTTTTTTTTTCTTACTATTTTCGTTTTTATTATGATTGACTAGAATGTGATCCTTGACAGCCTTTGCAGTACTTAGATATTATATTTATTTTAAAATTATAATTATCAGACATTTTGTTTATTTTAATATTTATTTTTATAATAATAATAATGTTGTTGCTGTTGTTGTCACTGGTATGCCACAATGGGCAATGCAAAATAATGCAGACATGTTCAGGATTCTTCCCTGCTTATTTTCTTATTAAGGGAAACAACTTTGTAATTAGCAGTTAACAAACCTGCCATAATTCTAACTTGAAAAAACATTTATTCATTGTAAATTTTATACCTAATTAAAAATGACACAAAAAGTGGGGGCTCATTTGAATTGGAAATTGCTTTGTAATCCAAATTAGATAATTTCAATAGAATTATACTAATAGAAATTGTATGACTATATGTATTAATAAATGTAGCATCTTACAAGCCTACAGAAATTGAATTATTATTATCATGTCATTTTTCATCATATTTCAATTTCTGCTTTGGTCTCACTACCAACCAAGTCTGCGGGGAGACCTAAGGCAGGTAGTGGCGTGTTGTTATGACTCCATTTCATGTTTTTCTATCTTCCCTATCATCCCCGGCATTACATAGATAAAGTTTTCCTTAGTGTGTGGGCTGTACTTAATAAGACAATTTTTTGTATATCTCTTAAGCTGGGGTTTTCAGGGATTCTTTCAATGTGTTGTTTTGTTCCATTTTTTATCATTCCAAGTGAACCTACTATCACTGGCACAACTCTTGTTTTCAATTTCCACATTTTTTCTATTTCAATTTCCAGGTCTTTATATTTTGACAGTTTTTCAAATTCCTTGATTGCTATGTTACAATCTGCTGGACAAGCCATATCAATTAATAGACAAGTTTTCTCCTTCTGGTTTTTAACAATAATGTCTGGCCTGTTTGCTTCAATTTTTCTGTCTGTGTAGATGGTGTAATCCCATAGAATGGTTACATCTTCTATTTCTGTAACCGGTGCTGGGTGATGTTCATACCAGTGTTTGTTTACAGCTTTTCCATAATGTTTGCATATTGCCCAATGTAAATATTGCCCAACTCTATCGTGGCGATTTTTATATTCATTTGGGGCAAGCACAGAACAGCCTGAGATTAGGTGGTCTATTGTTTCTTGGTGTTTATCACAAAACCTGCATTTTGGATCCATATTATTATGCATAATATTTGCCTGAAAGTTTCTAGTGAAAAGACTTTGGTCTTGTGCTGCAAGAATAAAGCCTTCAGTTTCAGACTTTAATCCAGATGCACGTAACCATCGATGAGTATTAACTTTGTCAACACTGGATTTATTGGCACGTTCTGGATATTGGCCATGCAGAGGTTTGTCTTGCCAGCGCTGTTTCATCTGTTCAAGAGCTTTATCTTTGGCTTTCATTTTCATATTTTTTGCCGCAATAGTTGGTTCTTGGCTTCTGTTTTGCTTTTCTACGGAATCTACTAACTGTAAATCTTGTATTATTATTATTATTATTATTATTATTATTATTATTATTATTCCTTCTTCTGTGTTGCCATTGTTATGATATTGCTCCTTTCCTCTGATGGTGTTAAAGATTTTTGCTATTAATTATCATTTGCTTCTTTTTAATCATGATCATTCTCATTAATTTTCACCTTCGTTAGTATCATTATTAGTAGTATTAGTATGAAAATTACCTGTGCTTATCTGTAGCACAGAAATACTTTATCAACAAACTTTCTAAATTCTTTTTTTCTTTAATCATAATAGTACAGTTGATAACTTTCAAAGTTATCAACTGTAGCATTATCATCATTCATGTTTGAATTCTTTATGCAACTATTACTGTCATTAATTTTATTTTTCTGCTTATATTTTCTTATGTTATAGAATAATAAAACTTGACAAACAGGCTGTGTAGCAGTTCTGCAAAAGCAGGGTGAACATGAAAAAGTTAAAAAACACTGAACTCTAAAACTAAAAAATCTATTAAATATAAGAATAATGATTGGATTAAGAATTAGATATATAACAATCTTATTCTTTTAGCAAAGCATGTATTAATTACTGACCACTGATAATCTCTGTCTTCCTAATTTTGAATCAGCATAAAAATTGAGTGATAAAACTTGGTCAGAAGTCAGCAAACTTGTTTTGGGAAGTGGACATACTAGCTTTATTTTGGGTCTTGCAGTCTAAGACAAACACAAAGTAAAATTGCACACACATGCACACACGCACACACGCACGCACGCACACACACACATTTGTGTGTGTGCATCTATCTATCTATCTATCTATCTATATATATATTCTAATTTGGAAAATCAGCTGATTATGCTACCTTGGTTTCAACCTTTCAGTATCTTCAAGCATTTTATATCCAACACTTTTTTAAACACATTACTGGAAGTTTAAAATAAGAGAGGGGCTGGTCAAGACTAGTGAAATAATATTGTAAACACTTTCATCCTGGTCTGTATGGGCCCAAAATATATTTTCTAAGAAGTTTACATGTGGACATTACTATGCACCTTTCATTTAGCAACCTTTCTCATTCCAAAATTGATACTATGGCTAACTTCTCATCTTGGCACAATCTGCAGACATAACCACTGTTGCAAGGTCTGGCCATTTTTTAATATACTCTAAGTTACATAAGGACCTTTGCCATTTTTTTCTTTTAATTGTGGTTGGCTAGTTTGGTACAATATTTAAGGCCTTCTAACTTGAATGTTGATATGCTTGTAAAACCAATGGAGTTATTTACTTGATGAGTGACAGCTGCCAAAAAAGCTAAGAATGTTGGTTGACCAAAATTGACATAAATTTATGCAACCTAAGTCAACATTTTATTTTGGTTTTTAACTATATTGTAAAATTAAGCATTTACCTTAATATTTTCATCAATTATCTAATATTTTATAGAATTTTAGTTAGTTTAGCTTTAGAGCTTTATGTTTGAAGATGGTTTCTGAAAAATAAAATTTAAAATAATATAAAACTTTTAATTTTAAAATGTAATAATTGAAAGAATGAAATTATGAACATGACAGCAGTAACTCAATAATTTATGATATGTCAATTATGACCAATCATAAAAAATAGAAAACCCAGATATCTGTACACAAAAGTAATGTTTTAATTATTTTAAAAATCTTGGTGCTTGAAGATTCATATTAAACTTTTCAGTTTTCAATTAGTAAATATAGTCTTCACTTATTAACTTAATAACCTAATAGGTAAGGTGATTGGAAGAAATTTTAAAAGATTTTTGAAAATTCTTTAAAAATTCATTATTCATCGAAAAAATTTCTTCAAACTGTGATAAGCTTAATACATATTATTTATAAAAACAAAAGTTTATCTAAAAAAATGGCATAGTTCTATTGCAATTTTTTTTTTTTCACTATTCGGAGCAGACTTTTTGAAAAGGAGCTACTGTTTGAAAAAATATTAGGTGATTTATTTCTCCAAGGAGTTTTGGCACAGTAGTCAATTTCATTGTGGTGCAGTGAATATCAGCTCGGAACGAGAAATTGGGGAGCTGAGTTTGAATTCCAGATGAATCCATTGCATTCACTTACACACAAATACTCTTGAGAACGGTATTAATCTGTCTCTTCCCTCCAGCTATGGATTAAATAGCAGGATAGATTGGGTTCTGTAGCCTTGGTTGGCAACTAATCTACCACAGAAAGCAATGGCAACCTACTGCGAGATAATCTTCTGACATGATCATCCAAGCGTGTTTCTTGTATGGCACTTAACTGAGTCAGTTTCTAGTAATTTCATGAAATTAACTGGAGGCAGGGTAACACATAGAAAAAAATTATTTTTACCAAGCTTTTATAAAAATAATAATTTCAAAAATAATTTCAGTCATTTGTGAATAAGTCCTGAAAGTTTCATCAAAATCTGACTATTATGTGATTTTTGAAAGAATTTTCAAATTAATGTGTTTTTCATTAGAAAAAAAGGGGTTGCATAATATGTTTTCCATAGTAAACTCTGGTGAAAATCTCATCACTTGCTGATGAAAAATAAGAAAGAAACATTTAATCAAAATTTTGAATATGTTAGAAAGGATTAAAAAATTTAATAAAATGATTAAAATATAGTTTTATTTTTCCTCTTAATAATAACATAAATATTTTGATGATAAAACTTTGTTTTTATTAAGTTTGGGGCATTTTAATATCATGCTATGCTGTTTTTTCATCAAATGAGTTGAGGTACCTAAATATATAAAAATATAAATGTGGACACTGCAGTCAGCACCGAGTGGCAACAGTCAGTTTCACACTTGAATGCAATATTTGCTGGCCTGAAAATTTTCCACTTTGTCATTGATTTTTGTAGTAATAATAATATATATATAGTCATTCATATACAAGCCTGTTTTGCTGTATCACAGCTCATCAGTGTGGCTAGACAGCTGATTGCTTCTAGCCGGAATTGAAACTAGACATCAGTCAGAGAGCCTACCCCTAAACTATCGATGCACAGCTTAGCAAGGAAGAGATTTTAACATGTTATATGTATGCAGTGTATGCACACACCAGTAGCCGAGAGAACCCAATTCATGACCAAAGTGTAATGTGTAAATTGGAGAAGTGGGACTGTTTTTAAAATTTGCCACTTCAGAGAGCTCAATTGGATACGGAGAGCACAATTATTATTATTATTATTATATATATGTATATATATACATAAAAGTGACTTGAAGATGTGTTTAAGCATGAAATAGACTGTCACTGCTTGGTGTTGATCACAGTTTACACTTTTGCAATTATGTATGCTCTGTCCCTGATATTGAGCACTTTTATCTATGAATATAGCTTAAAACTATATCTTTTTCATATATATATATATATATATATATATATATACACACACACACACATATTAAATGCACAATATTTTCAATTTTAGTGTTACCTTTATGCTAAAGATCCCTGGTAATTACTTTCTGAAACAAAGTGACAGCAAGACTCTTCATATCTCTTGCATGCCCTAGTAATAGTAGTATTATTTAAAGGTCCCATACAGAAAGAAAAAAATGGTTAGTCATTCCATAGAAAATTGAAATTATACAGTCCAAAGACAATGAAGTTTGTAAGAATATTCATTCTTTTCTATGGAATGACTAACCCTTTTTTTCTTTCTGTATGGGACCTTTAAATAATACCACTATTACTATAATTTATATCTTAATTACAAAGTATTTATGAAATTTGTAATATATTTTATTTCATAAATCTATAATTGTTTTTTAAATAATTTCATTAGTAACAGATTATAATTATTTTTCTTTTGGTCATAAAATCTTTGGCTGTCATAATATCTTAAATTTGCTTATGATGTTATATTTTGCTACCAAAATTCTGTTATCATTGTTATTGTTAATCTTACTGTTATCACAATATTATTATTAGTAGTAGTATTGCTATGATTATTATTATAACCTTTCATATTGTTTTGTTATTATTGTTAATGCTATTTTGATTGCTTTACCTATTTCTAATCCGTGCTGAAGATCTTCCTGTGCCGTCACGACATTTCAGTCAGCTGTGTGTGTGTGCAAGCCTTCCTCAGGAGCAAGGCTTCAGTCTCCTTGCATTTTATGATTAAAGCAAAGCAAACTCAATTGATCTCCCTCTTTTCATGGCCACAAGCGTATCGTGTGTGTGAGATCCGGGATGATCAAAAGAAACCAAACATTATTAATAATAATGGTGATGATGATGATGATAATAATAATAGCAACAAAATAATAAGTGAGATGACTGTGTGCCTCCCAGCAACTTTAACAATAACAACAAAAATTGTTAATATCGTTACAACTGCTACTACTATTTATATTATTGTAAAAGTAATATGAGAGATAATATCAGAAATAATAACATTATATATATACAGTAATAATAATGGTTAGGGATCATTTTTATTATTATTATTATTGTTATTATTATTATTGTTATTATTATTATTGTTATTATTATTATTATACCACTAATATAAGATAGGATACTAAAAAGTGAAATAACACAAGGATTTAAGAATTATTTTTGCTATTACTATTAAAACTAATTTATCTTTATTATTACTAGTGTAGCAATAATGAAAATTAGTATAACTATTAATCAATGTATACTATAGTGAATTTAATCTTCATTGAGTACCTCACATTTATAGCTTTGTGCTCAACTAAACTATACTTAGTAGATAATAATATAAGAATATTTTGTTACAGTACATTTAATCCTCATTGGGTACCTCACATTTATATCTTTGCACTTAACTAAACTATGCTTAGTAAATATTAATATTCAAATATTTTGCCATAGTGATTTAATCCTCATTTGGACATCGCAATACTTAGTCAATATTAACATAAGAATATTTTGTTACTGTGAATTTAATCTTCATTAATTAAAGACATTTCTTAAAAATTCTTTTAAATTCTTAGTTAAAGTGTATAGTAGAGAGCTGGGTGCACCTTATTTTGTGTTTCTATAGAGAGTGCATATTTGAACAAGGTGAAATTTGTCACAATACCTTGTAACTGAACTTGCACAACCACTTACAACTTACAAGGTAGAATCTCTTCAGGTCAATGTCATAAAGAACTAACAAGTCAACAGGGTGGGATTTGAACATGGGCCTCATGATTGGAATGCTCATGCTCTGATCACCAGACATGATATTGGTAAAATTTTCAGAACAGTTTTATATGAGTAAAATATTTTGTATATTTCAGTCCATAATAGCTAATTTCTAAAAATATTTGTTCCTGGGGTATCAGGTTTTATATGCAAAATGTAACATAATTTTTTTATTTATTAGTAAACCCAAAAGATGAATTTCATCAATATCTTATATCAGTTATGCTGTATCTTTTAAAGAGGTTACAAACAGACAAGGTGATATTCAAGTGAAAGAACAGCAACATGTGTGCATGTGTGTAGATGAAAGAAGAGAAGTTTATTGTAAAGACTCTGGCAAAACAGGGAATCTGGTGGCAGGCTAGTAAAGCAAGTCACGGGTATCTCTTGTGCTCAATATATATGGCTACTAATATAGTCAGTCCATATAGGCAATAAGGAGTCTGGGATATTCCATTACAAGTTTTTTTACATATTAATATGGAGTCCTTAATAATCTACAGTCTTCACCTTTTTGTCTATGAATTTTATTAATTTTTCTAATTTTTTAATCTTTTTTTTTTTTTTAATAATTGTGTTGCTCCAAGCAAGGCATTTTACTGCCATTGTTGTGCAGGGGGTTATATAAAAGGAATATTATGAGAAAGAATGACAGGTTACAGAGAGTGTCAGGAAGAGAGTATGAGAAGGAAGAAAGTACTGATAAGTGGGGTGGACGAAGAAAAAAGCATGAGAGATAGGATGTAAGTTAGTGAGACAGGAGGTGACTATTGACTTTACATTTGAATTCTTGAAGATTGTAGCTGTGGGGAAAGCAAGTATGTGGAAGAGAATTCCACAGGCAGGAAGTGCGAGAAAAGAAGCTGCTGGAGTAGAATTTGTGTTTCACAGTAAAAAGGTGGGACCTAGTTGCTAATCTTGTGCATTGTAGCAGAAGCCGTGAAAGTATTTGTAGAGGAGACACAGGGAAGCCACACTGTGTCGGTGAGAAAGTGACTGTATCCTAGCTGCCAAGTCAGGATCGATCACATTACAGATTCTCCATTGGATTTTGTCAAGGACACTTAGGTGGATAGCAGGAGCATCCAACCAGATATGGCAGCAATATTCAATGCACGGGTGAATGGTAGATTTGTATATGTGCACAATTGTTTCAGACAGGAAAAACTTCCTGGCCCTACACAGAGAACCTACTTTCTTAGCAAATGAGAAGGCAACTATGATTTTAATCTAATACTAGCCTAAAATATTATTCAACCTCTTTACTGTTGTTTTGTAAGTCTTTCTGATTGACACTTTGACCTCTCCACTACAAGTGATCCAATCTCTCCAGTGTAATACTGTATTCACCATGAAAAATACTGTTAAGAAATCAGTTTTTAAGTATCTCTTTGTCCAACTTGTACATCTCTTTTTGCAATATTTACCTAAAGGATGTAGTTTGGTTGCTTTCATGTCTTTAGCCAATGTTTTTAATATTCTGCATCTTTTCTCAATGTTTACATTAAGAATACCAGTTTTTTTTCGTGTTTTTTTGCTGATCAATCCACTTTTTACCAAGTACACTTTTTTCTTATATTTATTTTTGTGACATACTTAAAGATAGTTTTTTTCTTGTTTTTATCTTGGCAATGTTTCAGTTTCCTTTTTCATTGTTCTATGATCTCTGTACAAATTTTGCAATTTCCCACATCATGTTCCCATCACTCAATAATTTGTTTCCCTGTTGAGGTTAGATATTTCTTATGACCCATAATAATCTTTACATATCTGGAATTAATAACAATAAAAAAGATTGTATTTCTCAAATAAATAAATTAACTAAGTTAGTTATGTCATTACTTGTACTTGTGGTAGCATTCACCCTGGACAGTTTGAGGCAGCTTCTTCCTTAAAAGAAATTTCATGGGACTTTTTGGCTCCACAAGCAGTCCCCAGCCACATGTGGTATGAAAATTTTCCCACAGTAGGTTGCCAATTCTTACTATGGTAGATGGGTTGCCAACCAAGGCTATAGAACCCAGTTTGTCCTGCTATATACTTATAGCTGGGGGTAGAAGGGATATTCATGCCTTTCCCAATAGTATAAGCATGTAAGTGAATATAATGGCTTCAACTGGAATTTGAACTGGCTTTCTGATTCTGCAACCTGAGTTGCTATCCATTACTCCACCTTGCCTCCTAGCCAGGTCACTCCTTGAAGATATCAATTTCAATACAAACAGTCCTTATAATTAAAGTTATCAATATCAAATAACAGAGCAAAAATAGCAAGGAATGAAATTAAATCTTCAACTTAACTGTCCCTACTCTGAGTTTCATGGAGGTAGTATACACTTGTCATGGGGTTTGGTAGTAAAATTTAATATCAAGCTCCTTGACAATTTGTGGTGGAGTAATGATTATCATAGTTATTATCAGAATTTTATGATCAAACTCACTGATAAGTAGATACTATCTCTACAAAACTCAGAGCAGGAACAGATAAGTTGCACAATTTGTTGCTGTCTTGCAAATTAATTAAAGGTATCCATAACTATCCTATTATACATCATTACTGATGATAGATAAACCTTGAGTGGCATATCAAAACCTCACACCAGCAAATGACATACTATAAATATTTTTTATAAAAACAAATGTTATAAACTATTATATTCATATGGTATAGTTCTCATAAAACATCTTGAAGCCTTTACCACTATCGATTGGTTAATAGCCATTTTTTGTGAAAATATTGACTTAATAAAATCTGCCACACACACACACACACGCATATATATATATATATATATAAGATTTTTTTTGGCAAATAAAAAAGGTTTGACCAGTGTATTTTTAGAGGTAAGTGCTTTCATAACTCTAATTATTAAGAAATAGAGTATTAATATTAGAGCAATAATAATAAAAAAATTATTGCATAACCAAAAGGTTTGTGCAATTTATTCAGTAATAAAACATTATTTGTTTGCATTAATTTTATTAAAAATACTTACCATTTTGTTCCTCTATCTTGTGCCATATTTTTGGTACCTTCATAATTTTATCCTCCAAGAACATTTTATCTTTGTGAGAAAACAACTGCTCTACATGCATCTTGCAGTCTTTTAAGGAATTTTTATTTCAGATTAAGAGAATTCTGTAAAGACAAGAATAAAGAGTAATTCAAATGTATGTGTAACTGAATGACACCTGTTCAATTCAAATGTAAAATATTTGGCAAATATGGTGGATATGTGGAATCTTCTTATTCAAGTTGTAACAATCTTTTGACCTTGTCACCAAAGAAACATTAGGTCTAGTGCTACCCTGAAGGAATATGACACTTTTTCTATAAACTAATTCTAGATATTCTGAATTGGGAAGGAGCAGTACTTGTTTGAATTATTTAGTTCTTAAGAAAGAGCTCAATATAGACAAATCCTTTCCAATACTACCATATAAACAGGTTTTTATACTTTCTGTGAAAGGAATGTTTTAAGAATTGTCAACATTTTGAAGGTTATTTAAAGCCAGAAAATATTTTTAGATTGTGAACATTTTTGAAAGATAATAATGATTTTACTGATGCAAGTCCTACTATTTAACCCATAAGGATTCATACTTTTTCCAATGCTCTTTACATATATGTGAATAAAACAAACCAAACTGGAATTAGAACTTGGTTCTCCAATTTCCAATTCTGAGTCATTCATTACACCAACCACA